>CAUYQV010150659.1:0-10967 GCA_963574575.1 Galagoides demidoff | reverse complement strand
GGCGCCTATGGTCCCAGCTACTTGGGAGGCAGAGGCAGGAGACTCGCTTGAGCCCAGGAGTTGGAGGTTGCTATGAGCTGTGATGCCATGGCACTCTACCCAGGGGGATAGCTTGAGGCTCTGTCTCAAAAAAAAAAAAAAGAACTTTACCATATCAGAGCTGACCTAGCAGCTCTGTAAGGGAAATGGAAACAGTAATAGACAAATAACAGTGTCAACCTTGATCACTGCTTATTCTTACTAGTTAGCAGAAGATCACAACTTAGTTTCTCTTTCACTAAGGTAGCTATGACAACACATAAGCAATGGAAATAGAACAGACCCAAAATGACAAAGGCATGTTTGAATTTTTGGTTTGAAGAGTGATCTGACCAGTGGCAGTCTGGCTTTGAAATGGTGTCTTTATATACAACTTCTAAAATGAAGCTCTATTATAATCATCACTAAGTAAGAGACATGACAATCTCTATCAATATATATATAGAGAGTGGGGGTGGCACCTGTAGCTCAGTGGGTAGGGCACCGGCCACATACACTGGGGCTGGCAGGTTTGAGCCTGGCCTGGGCTTACTAAAACAACCACTAAAAATTAGCCAGGGCATGGGTGGCGCCTGTGGCTCAAGGAGTAGAGCGCTGGCCCCATATACCAGGGGTGGCGGGTTCAAGCCTGGCACCGGCCAAAACTGCAAAAAAAAAAAAAGATAGCTAGGGTGTGGTGGTGGGTGCCTATAGTCCCAACTACTTGGGAGGCTGAGGCAAGAGAATCGCTTAAGCCCAAGAGTCTGAGGTTGCTGTCCATGGCACTCCACCCAGAGCAATAGCTTGAGACTGTCTCCAAAAAAAAAAAAAAATATATATATATATGTATAAATAAATAAATGTATATATATGTGTGTGTGTGTGTATAGAGAGAGAAAAAGAGAATAAGACATGAGAAAAACTTAACCAATCTTGGTTTTCTACTGTGTTTTAGACAGTAGAAATGGGAATGACTAAATAGGTTTATTTACCATGCCTTAAGATTCTTAATTCAAATCTAGATACACAGAACATTGCAGCGTCAAAAAATGGCAATGGCCTAAACTAGTGACCTGAAAGTCCCTTGTTTGAATCTTATACAATTAGGGTTAAGAAGAGGTTAGGCAAGACCTTTTAGTCATAAACATTTCTTTTCCAGAATATACTAGACATTGACAACATAGCATAGTCAATGTACTGCTCTCCACACAAAAATTAAGAGAATATGATACTATATTTGAAAACACAGCAATTGAACCATAAATGAGAAGACCTAGAATCTAAGTCCTACTTGTTACCAGCTGTGATATTAAACATGAAAAAATCAGTAAAAGGAAGAGACAGGGCTGCATTCTAACATTCTGATGTTTATTTAAACCTCATTTATTTACCTCCTAGAAATTCAAGGCTCAATTAGCACTATTATTCTCAGACTTCACTGTTATAAAAATAAATCACCTTATTAAAAAATTAATCTTGAATGTCACAAAATTATTGAAATAGATTTTTCCTTTGGATAGAATCTATAAAAGAGAAAACAGCAAAAAAATCCATCACAGATATATGGACAAAAAAATGTGGTGAATATATGAGGTTGGACAATTAAGTTTGCAAACTCATCCTAGAAAAAGTGCTACATACCTCGCTGCTGCGTAACACTACAGTCACCTTTAAAGTACTCCCCTTGGAAAGCTATACACCAACGCCAGCACTAGTCCACCTTTCAAAGCACTTTTTTCTAGGGTGACTTCACAAGCTTAATTGTCAGACTGCATACCACAGCAGCCCTGATGGCCATTCCAGAAAGAGCTCCAAAACTGCTAAACTGCTTTGAAGGGTGGACTAGGTGCTGACTATGTACTAGAAGTACATAGCTTCTTAAGGCGTGTACTTCGAAGGTGACCATAATGATATTCAGCAATGAATTATGTACCTCTTTTTCTAAGATGCGTTTGTGAACTTAATTGTCCGACCATGTATACAACAGAATATTATTCTGCTACAAAAAAAGAATGAAATTTTACAATTCACAACAACATGGGTAGAACTGGAGGACATTACCTTTTCATATATATGTGTGTGTGTACGTATATTGTAGAGACAGAGTCTCACAGAGTGCCATGGAGTCACACAGCTCACAGCAACCTCCAACTCCTGGGCTTAGGCAATTCTCTTGCCTCAGCCTCCCAAGTAGCTGGGATTACAGGCGTCTGCCACAACACCCACCTTTTTTTTTTGTTGCAGTTCAGCGGGGGGGCTGGATTTGAACCCGCCATCCTGGGTATATGGGGCCGGTGCCCCACCCACTGAGCCACAGGCACTGCCCTGGAGGACATTATCTTAATTGAAACATGCCAGGCAGAAAAAGACAAATGTCTCCTGTTCTCACTCATATAAGAACTTTTAAAAAAAAGCGATCATAGAGGTAGTGAGTAGAATGGTGGTTACCAGAGGTTGGGAAGGGTAGTGGAGTATGAGGGGATAGAGGTTGGTTAATGGGTACAAAAATACAGTTAGAAGGTTAGGATCTAGTGTTGGGTAGCATAGAGGGACTAAATAATAATTTAGCTCATATTTCAAAATACATTTACAATGTTCTAATACAAAGAAATAACATTTGATCAGATGAATACCACAATTGCCTCGATTTGATCATTACATATTGTATTCTTGTATCAAAATATTATATGTACCCGATAAATGTCTATAACTATTAAGCATCCAGGAAATTAAAGAAGTTAAAATTCAAAAAGAAAATAGCAATAAAATGCCCAGATGAGAATATATGCCTTTGAAAATAAAATTGTATCATCTGGGAAAAATTCATCAAGCCAAAGTGAAACTTAGACCAAAACTTGTCTTGGAGAGAAATGTGTCTGGTCTACAGTTTTATACTTCCATATAAGTTATTTACTGGTCATTAAAAATAAATTTCAGGGGAAGAGGGAGGGGTAATGGTAGACTCTCACCTAATACGCACAATGTAAGGGTATACAGCACACCCCCTGGATGAAGGGCTCAACTATAACTTGAACTTTACCTTAGAAATGCAAACAATATAACCTAATCATCTGTACCTTTATAATAATCTTAAATAAAAATATATAAATTTCAATCATGTCTAACATATGCCTAATAAGCCCAAATGAAAAATCCATACTTAAAAACTTTCCATCTGCAAATGAAAGAGGATGGGCTCCAGGTTTCTCAATCTTGAAGATTTCATCTATAGCCATTATCTTGCAATCATTTAAAGTTCCTTCAGAACCCCTGTTTAAAAAAGGAATTAAGGTTAACTTCCATCAGCAAATCTAAACCATACACAAATAATAATTAACATTCAGTTTGAAAAAAATCACTGGAATTTGCCTATTTACAATTTGGGATTATAGTTATTCCAATCACTCTGAACTACAATTTCCAATAGGATAGGCCAATAGTGATTGAGTTAACATTCAAAGTATAACTTTACAGCAGTATCAGAAAAAAATTCTTTGATCTGAACTGACATCTTTTAATCAGTTTTGGAAAATTGTGGCCATTATATTTTCAAATACTGTTTTCACTCCACTCTCTAATTTGGGAATTCCAAGTAGCAATTAGACCTTCCACTAAGTCCTCTGTGTCTAACATTCTCTTGTTTTTACCATGTTTCAGTTTGGATAGTTTTTATTGACTTACCTTCCAGTTTACTAGTCCTATTTTCTGCTGTCTTGTTAAATCAATCTAATAAAGTCTTAGTTTTTTACTAATCTCCATAATTATTTTATAGATTCCAACTTTCAGTTGAAATTCAGTATCGTTTTATCTTTCTTCCTGAGCATTATCACTTATGCTTACTTTAAAGTCTCTGATAACCTGAACTATCGAGATCACCTATCAGTCCATTTCTGTTATTGATTTGCCTTCTGTTTTCTGATTCGGTGGCGCTGTCTTTTGGCAGAATAGTATTTTTTGCTCTGTGGTAGACAGTGTATACATATAAAACATTAGAGACTTCAGATGTTATCTTATGTAAAGAAGGTTCACCTTCCTTCTGCTAGGGAGATAACTGTGGCAGTTTAACATTTTAGTCAAAGTATGCTGAGTCAAGGCTGGTTTATAGCCTTGGTAATATTTAGCTTATCTGTCTTAGCCCTTCAGGTTTCAAACTAAGAGACTGTCATATATATATTCTGTTGAGCCACTCCACCAGTGATCCCAAAATCCAATGTTTCCCTTCTAAGACTGCTGAAAATGCAACCCTGCTTTTTACTTATGTTTTCCACCTTCTACCCAGCAAAAAGTTCAATATTCAGCCAAAGTCCTAACATGAAAACAGGTCACATGCTTGAGGCATCCCAAGTATCTGCCAGAAGCTCTGTTGATTTCTATTTCCGCTCTGCTCCTAGCTGTTCTCAGCTAGGTTTTTCACTGCATCCAGAATTAGCAGACTTCCCATGGGTAAAACACAACTACAGAAGCCAATTGCCTTTTGAGGTTCTTCCCCCTCCAGAGTTGTAGCCCCAGTGGTTGGTTCTCTCCTTGATTCTCTGCTGTCTTCAAACAAGCAACTATCTAATCTGGCTATTCTAGATGGTTTAGGTAACAGCACTGATCAGTTGTCTCACCCTCTTGGGAAACAGAAGCCTTAAGTGATTCAATAAATGTCACAAAAACAGCTTTAAAACTAAAAACCACTCTTTAACATATTTATTATTTTTGTTAAAGGCTTACCACAAACATTCCTTCTGCCCAAAACTGCTAAAGCTATAGATCACAACCAAAATATGTAATTACACCATCAACTTACTTCAAGAAATATCTTATTAGCCAACAACTATATGACACATTATATAATCACAAGAATGGAAAAAAAGCATTCAATGAGGTGTCTAAGAAAGATCCTTAAATAAAGCTAGGATACCAAACGGTTTTCTCAATTGAAGATAAACAGGAAATAAATCACCTTGCAGATGAAAGTTAAATGGCATTTCCAGGTGACTGGCAAACTCAAATCTTACTTAGCCCATGTTAAAATATGAAAAACTATTCTCTCCGAGTCTGAAATACTGTATTTACTGAAAACCCATTGTAACTAGTGCTGCAAACAGGGCCTGGCATACAACAAAAAGTCATGGCATTAACATTTCAGTTATATGACAGGCAGCAAAACTGGACCCGAAGGTATTGATGACTTAATTCCAGGAACCTACGAATATGTTACCTTACATGGCAAAAGGATTTTGCAGATGATTAAGGACCTTGACATGGGAGGATTATCCAGATAGGCCAATATAATGACAGCAGACATTAAAAGTAGAAGGGGTAAGGGGAAGTGTAAGAGAATCTGACAGAGATGAAACTACAGGAGAATTGTCAGAGACATGCAACATTGCTGGCTATGAAGATGGAGGAAGCAGGCAACAGGCCAAGGAATGTGGAAGGACTCTAAAAGATGGAAAGGCAGGAAAATGGATTCTCCTGTAGAGTCTCCAAAAATGAACACATCCCTGCTGACATTTTGATTTTAGCCCAGTGAAATCCAAGCCTATTTAAGACTCCTAATCTCCAGAACTGTAAAATAATAAGTTTTATTTTAAGCCACTAAGTTTATGGTAATTTGTTGTAGCAGCAATAGGAAACTAATACAAGTGGGGTAAGAGAAACAATGTCAAGTGGTAATATATACTATAAAGGGAAAAAAGTCTAAAACTAAGGGACAATTTAAGTAGTCTATACCTGGTATGTATGCATGTGATTTTACATAGGATGATCAAGAAAGGACACTCTGAAGTGGCATTTGAGTAGAGAAGTGAAGCAAGAGATAGAGCAAGCTAAATAAGAATCTGAATGGGGCAGACAAGGCAGAGGTGACAGCAAGTACAAAGACCCTGAGGCAGAATATTTACGTGATTAAGCAACACAGGAGGCCAGAACAGTTGAAGCACAGCGAGCTTTGACTTATACTTTAGACATTAAGTATATACTGCAAGAATGGCATATTCAGTTACAAAAATATCACTATAGAGATTTCATAATAAATATGAAAAAATTAGTAAATTAATGAAACCCCATAAAAATGACATTGAACATAAAGCAAGTTATATATCTACAGTCTTTTTCTTGCTAATGGATTCAAATTCTACTTCACTTATAAATGTCTAACCTAGTATAACATAACACGGTATTAAATGTGATACATATTACAAAAGTGAATGAACTTTAAAAAATGTATTTAAATCTCAAATTTGTGTTGTGAGTTTTCTTCAAAGCTAAACAGAAACAAAAAACTGAAAAGTGGAATCTGATAACTAGAATCTGACATTTCAAGCATATTCACTTTTTGGTACTCACAAATTAAAAATAGAAACAAGCATGAACTTTAATTCCAAGTTCCCTTATCAAATCTCCAGGGCAGATTAAAAATCATGTCCTCTACTTGCTTCTTCCTTTGCACCTTCAATATAACAGAGAGGATTAAAGCTGAAGGTTAGTACTTTGCAAAAATCTAACAAAATTGATAAACTTCTAGGTGAGACTGATCAAAAAATTGCAAACTTAATCAGGAATAAAAAGGGAACATCACAACAAGTAATAAATTCCTAGAAAATTAAATTCTTGTTCAAGAAAAACCCAAAAATATGAAAAGTCCTATGATCATTATAGAAATTGAATCAATCATAAAAAAATCTTCCCACAAAGAAAACTTAGCCCCAGAAGACTCTACTAAGAAGCTTTACCAAGCATTCAAGAAAAAAATGCAAAATTCTACCATAAAATAGAAAAAGAAGATTTCAAATTATTTTATGGAGCTAGCATAATCTATGATGATTAATGTACAAATTTCATATATTAACACAAATGGAAAAATCCTACACAGAACATTGTCAGATCAAATCTAGGAAAACATATCTCTAAAATACCTATAACAGAGTTTTAATGAAGTAAGTTCTGTCAGTGATCAGGGGGAAAGAAAATGCCTGCTATCTCCACTTCCATTTAACAATGTGTTGAAGGGCCTAGCTGGTAAATAAGCACAAGAGGAAGAAATCAAAAGTAAAAGAAAAGACAAAACAAAAACAGACGATAATTGTAAACATTTCAAAACAATTTACATGTAAATTGAAATTAGTAAATCTAGTAAAGCTACCAGATCCAAAATCACTTGTATTTCTACATACTAGTAAGAGAAAAGATGACTGGAAAATTCAAATGAAAGCACAGAGAGATACGAATGCATAAAATCTACCTGAAGAACAAGGCAGGACAAACTATTCTGACATATTATCAAAGTATGAAACTAGTATAATGATGCACAAAAACCAGACCCATGAGGAATCAGAAGTATGCATCAAATGTAAAGATTTTTGATATGAAAGCTCAGTGGCAGGGGTGGGGTGGGGTGGTGGGTGGGCTTTTCAATAAGCAGTGATAGGAAAAATGATCATTCATATGTATCAAGTTAAATGAGACCCTTACCTCACACTGTACACAAAAATCTATTCCATGTCGATTAAAGACCTAAGGAAAGGCAAAATCACAAAGCTTTTATAAGGTAATAAGGGATTATCTTTATGATCTCTGGGTATGGAAGTTTCTTAAAGCAAGATATAGATAGTACAAGCAGAAGGAACAAAATTTCCTTTAACTTGTATAACTTCAACTACATTAAAATTAAGAAAACTGCTATTGAACATAAGGAGAAAAGACAAGCCATGGAGTTAGAAAAGATTTCTGCCACATACACATATAACAAATAATTTAGTTCCCAGAACCAGAACTCAAAAACTAATCAGATGAACTATTCAATTAATGACCATCAAAAAATGCACCAAAGTTTAGAACCAGGTCCTCACAAAAAGTATCCAACTTGTTAATAAACATACAAAAAGGTTCAACTCTATTAGTAGTCAGGAAAATATGAATCAAAGCCACCATTAGGTACTATTATTATACACCCACCTAATCAGCAGAAACTAAAGCCCAACAAAAACAAGTGTAGATGAGAATGCAGAGCAACAGGAACTTAAAGAGTTTCAGAATTATAATTTGGAACAGCCACTTAAACATCTGGTCTTATCATATACTACAACTGAAGGTGCACAGGTTCTACCATCCAGCAATTCTACTCCTAGATACAATGCAATTAGAAACTAATGGACATACATGCCAGGACATAGGTACAAGCATGTCATGGCAGCAATGTAACAGCTCTGAACCTTTTCTCAACAGCATAATGCATTTATACCTTCACCCTCATTATTTATCCACTCTTTCCAGTAAGAAAAGATTTCTAAGTATGAAAAAAACTTCCCATCCTCAATGGCTTTTTTAATGCTTGTGTTCTAATGCTTCTAGTTAAAAAAAAAAAAAAGATGAACATGACACTTTATGGAACATTGTGGTTTTTTTTTTTTTAATTAAATGATAGCTGTGTACATTAATGCAATCATGGGGTACAGTGTGGTGTTTTCATATACAATTTGAAATATTTTCATTAAACTGGTTAATATAGCCTTTATGTCATTTTCTTAGTTACTGTGTTAAGACATTTATATTCTACTTTTAGAAAGAGTCACTTGTACCCTTGTAAGATAAACCATAGAGGTGATCCCACCAATTACCCTCCTTCCACCCATCCAACCCCTCCCCTTCCTTCCCCCCTCCCCATATTCTTAGGTTATAATTAGGTTATAGCTTCCATATGAAAGCTATAAATTAGTTTCATAATAGCTGTGTACACTGGATACTTTTCTGTTGGGCTAGCCATCACATAATTGTTCTATCAAACCAATATCTGCCTATCCATTCTGAAAGCCAATGTGCTCCTCAGAATCACTTGGGGAACTTTTTTTAAATAGTAAGCTTCTTTTGCTCAATGCCATGAATACTGTTACATGTACACATGCTATTTTTTTTTTTTTTTTTTTTGAGATAGAGCCTCAAGCTGTCACCCTAGTAGAGTGCTATGGCATCACAGCTCACAGCAATCTCCAACTCCTGGGCTCAAGCGAGTCTCCTGCCTCCACCTCCCAAGGAGCTGGGATTACAGGCGCCTGCCACAAGGCCTGGCTATTTTTTTTTTTTTTTTGGTTGCAGCCATCATTGTTGTTTGGCGGGCCCAGGCTGGATTCAAACCCGCCAGCTCAGGTGTACATGGCTGGCGCCGAGCCTACACATGCTTTTTATACATCCTACACTCAAATACAATGTAATGCCCCTTACACAGCTATTTTATGTGTTTTCTCCTTTCCTTTATAATCTGTATCCATATCAGAATTCTAAACTGTTTAGATGTCCATAATTGAGCTACACCCTTAGTCTAGTAATATAATCACACTTGTGTTTGTAGAAAGTTCTGAAAAATCTGTTTTCTAAAATGTTTTTGGCACTCACAACATTCTTTTCCTTTATCTCAGTAGTTAGCAAACTTTCTACGAAGAGACAAAAAGTGGTTTTGACTTTGCAGGACACATAGTCTTAGCTGTCAACTTTCAAGAATGCCGCCCAGCACCAAAAACAGCCACAGATAATACAGTATGTCACTGGGCATGTTTGGTTTCAACAAACCTTTATTTACAAAGACAGGCAGCTAGTGGGCTATAGTTTACCTACTCTTCCTTTATATTTTTAACTACAAGTAGATAACTGGCTTCCAGATTTGTCATCCTGTGTCATTAATCCAGCTAACCAGAACTTGACAAGAATATTAGCTTGGCTGCTTCACTTAAGTAAAAGAAAACTGCCAGGTCTTCTACAATTTTCAATGCTCAACACAACAAATCTAAGATTCTTTTTAAAGAGATGCAGGATGTGTGTTTACTTAAACATATTTATAATAAAGGACTAACAATTTAATAGAATTTTTAAAAGTAAATTAGTGACTATTCAACAAACTATTCAGAAGAGGCAGACACAAAAAGATGGTGACAATATGTTCCTAAATGTAAAAAAGTGTAAAACAATGCCTAGTACTTTATTATAATTTGAGGAAAACATCTGAAAGTATTTTTTAAAGAATCAATGGTGGAAATATCAGAATGATTTGCTATTTCAGGTGATTTCTTTACATTTTGAATTATCTTCATTACACTTGAATTCTGTAAATTGAAGAAAAAATACCATTAAGGAAATATTTCAACTACTCAGTCTAAGAAAACAGTTGATTAGGTACTCATCACTGCTATTACATCAATAAGGATCCTTACAGCATCTCCAATAAAATGTTAAGTTATTTCTGAGATTCATCCAAATAATATCTCCAACTATAGAGAGCTAGACATTTAAACCAGTCTTAATTTTATGAATTCAGGACTTTATAAAGATCTTCTCCCTTAGTATGGAAATTTCTATCCTTTATAGATTCCATCTTTGTTAGTAAGGGATGTACACTTAATATCTAAATATTACATTCCTTGATTAGCTCAGTAATTAAATGGCACCAGACAAGAATCTTACCCCAAGAAAATTTTCACACGAAGTTCTTTTTTGGTCCTTGAGATTGTCTTCAATGTGGTAATTTCTGCATCAAACCAAAAACCTCTTTGTTCAGGATTTTCTACATTGTAATTAACCATTACCACATCACCAATATTTAATTCATTCCATTTCAAAATGGTTCTAGCTCGTGGTCTAAGATCCTTGACATTCATTTCTAGAATACCACTTTCTGGATACCTGGAGAGAGAGAGAGAAAGAACCAGAGTGTGTATTATGATTATCCAAGACAAAATTTTACACAATGTATAGAAAAATATAATTTGTAGAATCATCTATGACGAAAAGTAAAACAAGTTGCAGCGTCCCTAAATAGCAGCTGTTATTTCTTTTTTTTTTTTTTTTTGAGACGGAGCCTCAAGCTATCCCCCTGGGTAGAGTGCCATGGCATCACAGCTCATAGCAACCTCCAACTCCTAGGCTCAAGCCAGTCTCCTGCCTCCGCCTCCCAAGTAGCTGGGACCACAGGC
>CAUYQV010150654.1:0-11193 GCA_963574575.1 Galagoides demidoff | reverse complement strand
AAAGAGAGTGAATTATTTGTGACCACCTTATAGTTGTGCCCAATTACTTGCAGCTCACCCTATAATAAGATTCTCTCTCCCACTCATTGTCACCAAGCTTTATTATAGCCTTGATTTGACAAAGGTAATTTGAGTGGGAGAGATAAATGCGACTTCTGAGCAGAAATCTTCACATCCCTCCCCCCGCCCTTTTCCATCTTCCATGAGACTGACACCATGTTCCTTTGGCCTTTGTCAAAGAATAAAAACAGCCCCAGTCACACCTGAGTGAGAGTCAGCATTTGGGCTGAAAGCAACCTACCTTTCATTAAGTATTTCTCTTCTACCGTGCTTAATACTGTATCACGAAAGTTATTTTAAAAAAATAATAAAATCTAAGCAATTCTACTAGCACTGATGCTACTGGAAATTAGAGCTGGTTTATATTTTTTGTATTTCTAATACATATGAATGGTGTGAGTTGCTTACCCAGCCCCAACAAAACAGAATCATTATAGAAAAGGCTGTAATAAAATCTGTGTTACCTAAAGAATCATTGAGTCAGACACACATATGAGTCACTGCTAATGAAGTTAAAACCAAAAATAAATTTTCTAAAAGGCTTTTTAAAAAATTTTATTATTTTTTCACATTGGTTGATGATTGCTTTGAAAACAGGGAGATATTTCTTTCTTTCTTTCTTTTTTTTCCTTTAACTGATATCCAGTCTGCATAAGAAGATATAATCCCTTTTATTCTGTAACTAATTGCTTAAAATTAAAGCTCTTCTATGATTCTGAACTATTGAGTAATTAAATTTATTTAGCACTCGGAAGGTAGGGAAGGCTGACTAGTTAATGGGTATATTCTTCTATTTAAAGCTTCGGCAACCTTTCTATGTAAGTACTCACATTAAGATGACTTTAAAGCTATAGCAGATCCTTCTGTAGTTTTTTTTTTTTTTTTTTTAATTAACTGGAAAAAACGTCTTAAGAGTACATGCAGGAAAACAATCTCAATAAATATAATCTAGACCATTGCATAAATAGAATTGTTCACACAATTTGCTTCATCTTCTCATTTTCTGTTTCAAGTTGGAAGCTACAAGTTCTCAAAAAGCTAATAAAAAAAATCACTTTTTATATAAAGAGGACTGTAAAAAAAAAACTGAGGTAGGGGCTACATAGATAACTTCTGATATCTTCGGTAAAGACATAATTGGAAATGTACTGATAGCCTGTGTTAACATTATATCTGTTTACAGCCTAATAAGTGCAGCCAACTTTCCTTTATTAAGGACGCATCTTCATTTTTGCCCTTAATATATTATTTATTCTTTTTTTGTTAATATGAACTATTTTATAAAAGATAACATTTTTTTAATATAGCATATTTTTAGTAGGTTGGTTTAAAATCCATTCAAAAAGAGTTTTTTTCAGGGTTTATGCTAAGGAACTCTTATAAAAATCCTACTAGAGCTTCTAGTAGCTGAAACTAGTACTGTCTCAAATGTTTTTGTGATGAATCCAAATATCTTGCAGAGTAAAAAGTAGTTGTTAAAGATGTGTTTTAAATCAGTTTACTTTTATAGTAAATTCTTATATGTATTTGTCATTTGTATCATACTATTATATTCTTATCTCCTTGGCTCAGGAGCCTATGGCTCAATCGGCTAAGGCGCCAGCCACGTACACCTAAGGTTGCGGGTTTGAATCCCCAGCCCGGGCCCACCAAACAACAATGACGGCTGCAACCAAAAAATGGCCGGGTGTTGTGGCGGGCGCCTGTGGTCCCAGCTACTTGGGAGACAGAGGCAGGAGACTCACTTGAGCCCAGGAGTTGGAGGTTGCTATGAGCTGTGATGCCATGGCACTCTACCCAGGGGAATAGCTTGAGGCTCTGTCTCAAAAAAAAAAATATATATATATATATATATTCTTATCTCCTTGAAAGATCCTCTATGATTACTTGTATTACAAGGTGAGTAAAGTATGCTATATCTTTTTATTTTTTTACTAGTTCACTGCCAGATGATAAGTTACATTGATAATTCTGTGCAGTTTTTTTCAGCTAGGTTTGATTTATTTAGGGGTAACGTCAATAATTTACAATTGACTGTCAACTTCAGGAAACCATTTCACAGATGTTTATTCCTTCTAGAGTGGCAGGTATGTTACAAAGCCAATGACACTGAGAAGAAACCAAATACCAGGTAGCACTACAGTAAATTTTGCTTAAATCCATATATTTTAAATTATATCTTTAAATAATTCCTCTGAAATCCTTCAGTTTATCAGCAATGAAGAGAGGATAAATCAAACACTGACTGAAAGATATATTTCTTTGTAAGACAGCATTGTATCTGTCTTATAAGGAATAAATTCATGTATCAAGGCAAAACATATGGTGGCAAATTTATTTTTTTTCCTGGTAATCACAGTATGTTAACATGATAACCTCATTTGTAGTGAGTAGGTCAAGGTTGGTAAATCTTGCCATGGATGTGTATTCTACAAAATTGGAAAACACTTACCCATACCTTCCAAAAATATCCAGGCAGTTTTCTCTTTCAATAAAGGCAAAAAATCCAATTATTCTTGGAGAAGGAAAAAGTGAAACAAAACAAAAGCAAAGTTTAAAGAGTGGTAAAGGAAGAACCTTGAACAAAAAAACCTTTCCTGAAAGTGTGTTCACAGGTAGAGAGACAAAATTTATTACCAGCGTTGATTCTAGTGTCAAAGAGTCACACCTCTAAATTATTTTAATAGTTATAAAAGAAAATAATGATGTCATCCGAAGTTTACACCTCTGAATCTGATATTTAACTGGATTTAAAGTGATGATTATAACTTAAATTGTGCCCTATATACCATATTTTATGTTTTTACTTAGGAGGTTTGAATATTTAATCAACATGTTATAAATCCATTTCAGTAAGAATGAAATGTTTGCTCAATAGCTGAGATAATATAATTTCATTTCAATTAAGAGAGAATAATTATAAAGTTATTCCTATACTGCTATTTATTTTCATACACACACACACGTGCTGGTCAGATGCTGGCATTTTTATGAAGATTGTAAGCTGAAATAAATCAGAAGTTATCCTCCCTACATGTATTACTTGGTATACTGACCTTATTTGAGTTTTAGTTTACCTCCTATGAAGCTACACACACACAACAACAACAATAAAAAAAAAATCTGAGATTTCAGAGATGAAATGCTCTGGACTTAAGATTTTTTTTTAAATATGTACACTCACATGATATTTTAAAGAAAATAAATAAATAAATCCAGTGAATGCTGTTAAAATAACAATGACAAAGGGATTTACAACACGTGCTTCTTATCTGTACACAGAGGCTAAAAGACATAATCAAACACGAGGTTGATGGCAGTTTGGGGACTGAGGGTGATGGCAGTTTGGGGACTGCTGATCCGGTGTGCTGACTTCCCGGTGGAGACTGAAACGCAGAGCAGAGCAGAGCCCACAGCCACGTAACTAAATAAAACATATGCTACAGGAGCTCAATATATCCTGAAACTTTAACTTTAGTACATTGATTTTTTAGTTTCCTCTTCTAAACTTTGGTATAATCTGAGGATTCAAATTCAGTTACTTCCAATTTAGCTCTTTCTGGAGAAGAAGTAAGATTTGGTACTCTTATTTAAAATTTGCCAGGCTGTTAGGAGCTATTATATCTGTCCCTCATGCAAAATACTGCTCCATGAAGAGGGGGAAAGGTTCTCTAAAACATGCAGTATATCTACCCAATATTGTTTATAATAAAACGATGAAAATGATAGTCTGGAATCATCATCCATGCCTACCGCCACCTTTCCTTCTTTAACCTTTATTAGCATAAGCTGAAGGACAGGTTGAGAAAGCTTTGATCTTAAACCTCTAACTCATATTCTAACACTTAGGGAAATATTAGTTCCTGGGGGTAGGATTGTCTCCTTCAAAAATACAATAAAATTTAAAACCTTCAGTGTCCCAATAGGTTTGGGAAAAGCTGTGTGCCAATTTCTCTTTCTGTGGAATCCCAATTATGTTAATATTTTAAAGGCTTTCAGAATTCTTCCTGTTAAGAAACTTGAGATTCTCCCAAACCAACATCACCCCAAGAACTGTGTAAACAAATACATGTTAAAAACAAGAGGAATTGGTCATCCTCTACAGACCATTTGGGGGATCCTACTACAGAGCAATTCAGACTAGGGCTCAAGCTGCTTTCCAGAAGCCTTTAGATATGATCAGTATCAGGTATTTTTCGGTCCATAATTGTGTCTATAGCATCATTTATTTTACGTTACGGGCCTGACCTTTTGGCACATAGATATTGTAACTTGTCCAAAAACTATACCCTTGACCATAACCAATCATCTTTCAAATGCTTGCTTGTGGACAACATGGGAAGGGTAGGAATGGGCGCTGATAACAAATTCAATCAGTAAAATTGTTTGCTGATATTACACAAATTATAAACCTTGAAGGTCTCCCTTCTGTATGACTATAATATCTGGAAAAAGCATGCTATTTGCCAAACTCTACTGTGGTCAAATACAAAGGGAGCCAAATGAAAGACCACTTCTCCTAGGAGTTTATAGTCTAGGAAAGGAGATAGATGTTAATGAAATTACCGAGTAAATTAACGTAACCGGTAAACTCATCGACATCTATAAAGGCCAAGAGACTGACTCTGTGGGGCCCAGGGATGGGGGAAGATTCTTTCCCTGAAGAATGCCTTTTAAACTGACATAAGAAGAAATAGTTTCTTTACAACCACTTGAGATAAAAGAAAAAAATATAGATTAAACTTACTAAAAATAGTTTCTCTCTTACCTTGAACGAGTAATTTTAATCAGGGAATCAGTATTTGTTATCAGATTTAACTAGGAACCTGTTCCGGGATAAGTACTGGAAGCGAGGAGCTAATACAGATATTAAAGGCAATATGCACAAAAGCTCTGTTCTGTTCATGGCTGCAACATTTGGGAATGCAAAAAAGTCTTAATTCTTTGCAAAAATATAGATGTCTGTTTCATAGGTTCTTTTTTAAACTTTAGCTGCCCTAAAGTTTAAAGAATTCCAGAAAAATGGAATTCTAGAGGGTTGAGCTGCAGAAATCCTTGAGATGGTCTACTCCATCTTCCAAGAACCCTTTCTGTTTCCTGCAGTTATTCAAGTTCTCACTCCTGACAATTGATTACTAATGGGTTATAATGAGCTCACCGGATCTTTAAATACTTTCCAAGAAAACACACCTAGGTACAGTTCCTGTCATGACATGTGTTGTACTTTCTCCTCTCTAACATTTAATTTTCTGTAGCTAAAGTCTCCATAGATTCCCTGGCTACGGAAAATGCAGAAGCTCAGTGCTGAAATCTGGTTCTAATTGTGAAATTTACTAAATCATGATTGGTTCTCCTTAGAGAATGGTTGTTGCTCTGTAACTTTCCCCCAGATGGCCTCTGATATTTTAGGCTGTAAAGATTGCTTCAAGATGATTTTTTTTTTTAAATTATAACTACATTGAGAAGGAAAACATAAGATCTCTTTTGTTCTCACTCTCGATTAGTTTTAGAAATTTAGCTGTGTCTAATTTGTACCATAAAACGTAATGAGTGCTTTAAATATTCTTTAGTCAGAAAATGTTTCGAAAATACAATCAGTTTTTACATTGGCAAAATGGCCAATTAACTAGTTAGTTTTCTAATAGGTATATTAGAAAAATGGGATGAAATTAAGTTTACTTACTCAATGCTAGTTTATACTGCCTGGGAAATGGCAGAAGAGGGTCCTGGGGACACAGTTAAACAGTTTTCAAGGGAGGTCCTTAATGAACGTGTAAAGCTATAGGATCATCTTCAGCCTGTGTCATTCTGATGAAATATTATTTTATTAACATATAAAATGTATCAAAATCTCGTTCAAGTTATAGATATAGAATTGCATTTTTAGTGCTCTGTTACTGACCTTTCTTCTGTCATCATAATAACATTTTTATTTCTTTGTTAAGCAGTTTTAACACTTCCTGAAGATGCACATTTAATTTATTTTAATTATTTTATTTCTTGCAAATTGCACTGCTCTTTCGCCTAGCATTGTCAGTTTAGTTTTTAATTTTTCAGACAGAAAATTCTGTACAAGTATGTTTATCATTCTCATTTGAAAAAGTCCCCAAGTGACTCCTGATGAAGGTGTTTAAATGAAAAGATGGCTAATATGTTTAAATATTATACGTGTGTTTCTGCAAAATATTATGTAACCCCCTTGGACACATTAACAAATTCAAAGGTATTGCTGCTATCATGAGGCTGGTTCTCGTCTAGATGTAGATTCCCCAGTACTTCTTGCTCTATTCTACTCCATAAATATCTGTCAGAATAGCAGAACTGAGGCAAGTCAAGAAAACCGAAAAACAAGTTAAAAAGAAAATCATGGGCCACATTGGATCATTAAGACAACCCTTCTTTTTAATTTGAACATGGGCTCATCCACAGGGGGCAAAAAGAGTATTTATTTATATAGATTTGGTTCTACTTTGTTTTCTTTTTCTTTGTCTTCTCCAATTTCTTTCATTCTTGCACCTACATACAGAGGAAATCGATCTAGCTTGGCAATGTGGATGACCTGCAATTCATAAGACCTAAGGGAGTCCTGAGCTGATTTAAAAATCACATTGCTTGTAGTGTGATTAAAAAGAAAGCACCAAAGAAAAGAATGTGTATTCTGGCTGGACACAAAATGGAAGTGTCTGTGGATGTTCCAACATTTAACATGGATTTTTTTTCTTTTTCTTTTTTTTTTTTTTGAGATAGTCTCACTTGTTGCCCTTGGTAGAGTGCCATGGTGTCATAGCTCATAGCAACCTCAAACTCCTAGGCTTAAGCAATTCTCTTTCCTTAGCCTTTCAAGTAGCTGGGACTATAGGTGCCCTCCACAATGCCTGACTATTTTTAGAGACAGGGTCTCACTCTGGCTCAGGCTGGTCTGGAACCTGTGAGCTCAGGCAATCCACCCACCTCAGCCTACCCAAGTGTTGGGATTACCGGCATGAGTCACTGGGCCCAGCCAACATGGATTTTTAAAATCGGATAGGATTTTTACAGTCCAATAAGGGGGGGGGGAAACCTTAAGAGATTGACTGAATAGTGCAGAAAAGGTACACACATATAAAGATAGGATAATGCAGGGTGTATCTATATAACTACCATCATCACAATTTGGTTTACATCATTTCTCAGGGCTTATGTAGTAGGGTGTATTAGAACCCAGGGCATATCAAAATCTTCTATGAGTTGGCAACTTTTAAAAAAGTACATATGTTCCCCCTAGGTTGAGAGTTGCCTTGTTTTTGCCTTTAAAAGTCCATAAGCAGAGTAAGAAGGAAAACACAACATGATTTTGTAAATAGATATACAAATTTTCAGTTTTAAGGTTTATTTTGTCCATATCCATTCTCATTGATCAGTGCAGCTGAATTCAGCTACAGGACACTAAATCATTCTGTCCATCTTTATGGAGAGAGTTCAATACAAGGAATTCATGTCTTGAGAAATAATTTGGAGGACAGGAAGGGGCATTCTAGCCCAGCTTTCCAGAAATTACTCCAATGCATCCCCACGACGCACTGGCAGGACTGATGCCAGTGAGTGGGGTGCTGCCCGCTTCAGGGGACAGATCCTGTAACCGTGACTCCAGGAGCATCCCAGTGATGCTGAGTCTGCAAACAACCCCTGCTCCATCTCATCCTCCTCAGTCCTTCACAAAGATGACAAGTGAGTCACAGCTGAAGAAAGCCCAGGATCTCAGTGTTTGCTATAACATCATCAACAATGCCAAAGCCTTGTGTTCTCTTCTTCCGCCCTCCAAATTGTAGGAGTCTAATTTAAACACAGAACACAGGTGTTGGGGAGTCTAGTGGAATTCACAAACTTCTGACATTCAGAAAAGTGCAATCCAAGGAAATTATGGCAACTGAATATGTCCACTACAATCCTGCTTTTTAAAATTTGTCTCATATCTGTTCTATTCTGAAAATTTTAATCCTATTATCATTTTCCACATCAACTAAACTGTTTTGACCTAGAATGTTGAGGCAGACTATGTATCTTACGAAGTCGCCTATTTGTGATTATGAACTGTGTCTTTCTCAAAATTTGAAAGTCATAGAATTTAGAAACTATTTATTCGTTGAGACTGGGAATTAACAGTCATGCCCCACGGCGTTATTTTCTGTAGGAAAGTCTGCAAGTCACTTGAATCCTTCTGCAGGTTACCTAATGGAGACATTTCAATTTACCTCCTATTCAATTCGCTTGGTTCATAAAATTTCTATTACAGTAGCTTTTTATGCATTGGAAACATTTACATTTATCAAGGTTCTATTCTTTTGACCATTCCCACATCTTTTATTCCTCTCTGAATCTATGCCAAATAACAAGAAAACACTTCAGGACAAATTCAGAAAATAAACATTCGTTCAGCTAAGACATTTATGGTGTTTTCAGATAGACAGATGTGCATAATAGGTCAAGTTATCACCCCAGTATTTGAAATTTAATGGTATTGTAATATAAAATATAAAATGATGTAGTAATTAGGAATTTTCCTTCCACTTTATTTTTTCTATAGTATTTTGTAGGCTGTACTTCTTTTGCCTCATTCTTATTTTAAAACATTGTGCCAGGACTTAAAAATGTTGTAATCTAGTATGGTAGTTAGGAAAAGGAAATGTATCCCTGGTTCGGCGCCTGTGGCTCAAGCAGCTAAGGAGCCAGCCGCGTACACCTAAGGTGGCGGGTTTGAATCCAGCCTGGGCCCACCAAACAACAATGATGACTGCAACCAGAAAAAAAAAAAAAATAGCCGAGCTTTGTGGTGGGTGCCTGTGGTCCCAGTTATTTGGGAGGCAGAGGCAAGAGACTCGCTTGAGCCCAGGAGTTGGAGGTTGCTGTGAGCTATGATGCCACAGCACTCTACCCAGGGGGACAGCTTGAGGCTCTGTCTCAAAAAAAAAAAAAAGCCAGTTTAGCCGTAAATAATATATAATTGCTCAAACTCACTTCCATGACAAAGCTATAGACAGAAAAGATGTTTGCACAAACATCTCAGAACTCTTCCTTACCAATATTCAGGCGCCAACTGTTGTTGACGTCTCCTTATAAACATCGTTCACATTTATATTTTCTCTCTAGGTTTCACCACCAGAGTCTTGGTATGAATGAACCTTTAAGCCCTTCTGTTTTCTCATCTTTCAGTTTGTGTTTGTATGCACCTGTTTCTGTTTTTCTCTGTCCTGTCTGCCATTGGGTCCCTCCCTTTCTCATTCTTCTTGTAAATCCTCGCTAAAAGCAATCGTGACCAGATATGATTTCCTAACACATTCCTGCTTAATAATTGTCAGTAGCCCTTTCTCCATTGGATCAAATCATCGACTTATAGATGGGGGACCTCAACATTTATCTTGCACTCTCATTTTGCACTTAAGAAAATAAATCCCAGAGAGATTAAGTAATTTTTCCACTCCCTTCAATTTAAGAATTCAGCGTCCTCTCTATGTCAATTCATTCAGAATTCATTAAAAAATTATGCACTTCCTATACTGATTTAGCAAGGAGTCATAAACTTCCATCTTCATCTCCTCAGGACAAGCCATATTGATTGGCTGGATAAATGGATGAGTGATTAAGGTGGAATATTCTAAAAATCTAAAAGTTGAAAACATCTTCCATTTGAACCTTAAATAAGTAGATTCAAATTTCAAGACAGAACATACTTGAGGTTGAGAATTTGAATGTAAAGATAACCAAATTCAAAACTACATTTTTATGGCAAATTACTTTTTACGTATTTCAGGTTGGTTTATACAGTTAGTGGAACTTAGTAGGTAATGGCCTTCAAGCCAAACTTTAGTGGCAGCCACCACTGCTCATGATTAACCCCATGCTGTTTTGCAAAGAGGTATACTTACAGCATACATCACCAGTGTTCATTTAGACAACATGTGTTTATTAAGTAGGTATACTAAAGCATAGAAGATTCCAAACCATGTGGAGATGATATTATAACAAGGGGACACAGACAATGAACAGCAAACATAGTAAATTAAGTATTGAATATGAGTATACTAAGTTAGAAGCTAATACATACTAGAAGGAAAAGAAAAGTAAAGTCAAACAGCCTTGGTGCTCATAGCACAGTGGTTACGACACTGGCCACATGCACCAAGGGTGGTGGGTTCAAACCCAGCCCAGGCCAGCAGAACAAAAATGACAACTGCAACAAAAAAATAGCCAGGCATTATGGTGGGCACCTGTAGTCCCAGCTACGTGGGAGGCTGAGGCAGGGGAATGGCTTAACCCCAGGAGTTAGAGGATGCTGTGAGCTGTAACACCACAGCATTCTACTGAGGACAACATAGTGAGACTCTGTCTTAAAAAAAATAAATAAATAAAGTAAAGTAAAAGAAAGTTTGCTGGGTATTTAGAGCAGGTCACTGGAGAAGATTCCAACATTAAACTGTGCAAGGCAAAATATGAAGAGAGGCTTGGAGGAAGAAGATAGTATTTCAAGCAGGGGAAAAGGTTGAGCAGAGCTTGAGGCAATGGTTTACATGTAGTGTTTGAAGAAGAAAGATGTCAGTGTGGTTGGAGCAAGGGAGCATAGCAGGAAAGGGGTCGGGGGCAAAAAGGGTGAGGAGGAAGCTTGTGTTGAGCTTCATAGAGTATTTCAAGACTGCTTTTACTTATTTTTTACTGTGAATGAAACAGTTATTTCAAGATTTTTAACAGAGTTTACCCTTGCTTCCGAACCATCTATTATGCTGCCTGTTTATTTAAATATTTATTCACCCATTTCCATAAGACATAATATAGATCTAAAGACTGAGATGAAAGGGAGAGTTGTATAGTCAATAAGACTAGATAAGAGGAAAAATATAATAAAGTAATTAAATTATAAAAGACGAAGAATTTAATGTCAAAATGTGATACTGGTGGATTTACGACTTGTGAAGCAAAAGAGTTTCAGGAATTAAAGAACTCTTTTCCCTTTTTTTTTTTTTTTGTTACTTCAAATTTTAAATCACATTGGCGTGTTTACACTTGCATGATGCCTGAAGTGAGAGTAATGTTGTGTCCCTCTCTGTTTTCTGATACTTATATAGTTTAATCCAATACACTCACAGATGTGGTGGGATGTAA
>CAUYQV010150653.1:0-34322 GCA_963574575.1 Galagoides demidoff | reverse complement strand
GCCACAACGCCCGGCCATTTTTTGGTTGCAGCCATCATTGTTGTTTGGTGGGCCCGGGCTGGGGATTCGAACCCACCACCTTAGGTGTACGTGGCTGGCGCCTTAGCCGATTGAGCCACAGGCGCCGAGCCCAGCATCATCTTTCTAACAGCACATAATCACTTGGTGTCTCTATCACATTGTGATAATTCTCACAATACGTCAGACTTGTTCATTATTATTATATCTGTTATATGATCAGTGATCTTTGATGTTATTACTGTAATTGTTTGGGGGCACCATGAACTGCACATCTCTGTCCCTCTCCTTAGACCTCACTGTTCCCCAAGACACAATTAGGCCACTTAATAACCATACAATGTCCTCTGAGTGTTCAAGTGACAGGAAGAGTCCCATCCCTGACTTTAAATCAAAAGCAGGAAACAGTTAAGCTTAGTGAGGAAGGCACGTCAAAAGGCAAGATAAGCTAAAAACTAGGCGTCTTGAACCAAATATTAGAAAAGTTTCAAAGGAAAAGTTCTTGAAGGAAATTAAAAGCGCTACTCCAGTGAACACATGAATGTCAAGAAAGCAATACAGTGTTACTGCTGACAGGAGAAAGTTGGAGAGGCCTGGGTAGAAGATCAAACCAGACGCACCAGTCCCTTAAGCCTAATCCAGAGCAAGGCTTAAATCCTCTTCCATTCTGCAAAGGCTGAGAGAGGTGAGGAAGTTAGAGAAGAAGCATTTGAACGTAGCAGAGGATGGTCCCTGAGGTTTAAGGGAAGAAACCATCTCCAGAACATAGAAGTACAAGACGTACAAATGGCACCAAGTTATCCAGAAGCTCTAGCTAAGTTAATTGACGAAGGTGGCCACCCCAAACAATAGATTTTCAGTGTAGATGAAACAGCCTTCTAGCAGAAGAAGATGTCATCTAGGACTTTCATAGCTAGAGAGGAGAAGTCAACATCTGGCTCAAAGCTTCAAAGGACAGGCTGACTCCCTTGTTAGGGACCAGTGTAGCTGGTGACGTTAGGTTGAAACCAGTGTTTCTTGACCACTCTGAAAATCCTAGGATCCCTAAAAATGATACTAAATCTCCTCTAATCTACTCTGACTGTGCTGTATATATGGAACTACAACACCTGGATGACAGCATATCTGTTTGTAGCATGCTTTACTGAATGTTTTAGGCTCAAGGTTGAGACTTCTGCTCACAAAAAAAAAGATTTAGAATATTACTGCTGGGGACAATGCACCTGGTTACCTAAGAACCCTAATGGAGATGTACAAGGAGATTATAATGTCACTTTCATGCCACTAATAAAACATCCATTCTGTACTCCGTGGATCAAGGAGCCACTTTGACTTACAAGTTTTTTTTTTTTTTTTTTTGTAATAGAGTTACAGATATGACATGGCTTTATTTACCTACAAACAACTTCGTTTAACAGTTTTGCCAAGTTGTTATTTCTGGGCAGATTTCAGATTTGTTAACTTTCTGTGTCCTTTGGGTTATTAAAATATTCATTCTGGCCTAATTTAAAATTCAAATATTATATCCAGCTTAAAGTTCTTTCTTTCCCTTTTGTTTAGAGCCAGTGGCCCCAGCTTCACTGGGAGGGAACATTTCTTTTCTAAACTTCTCTTTCCTGTCTTAGCTGGTTCTCTAGCCCTTCCAGTGTGATAATATGTGAAGAAAGAAGATGGAAAGGGTTATATGTCTCCCACCTTACTGCTGCTGTTGGTGGAACAACATGTCTGGGACAACATGTCTGGGACATTGTGCTTGGGGCATGTCTGGAACAACATGTCTGGAACAACATGTCTGGGACATTGTGCTTGGGGCATGTCTGGCCCTTGGTAGTTACATTTAGCGGGGCTAGGTAGTTACATTTAGCGGGTCTGGGACATCTGTCTGGGACATGTCTGGAAAAACATGTCTGGGACATTGTGCTTGGGGCATGTCTGGCCCTTGGTAGTTAAATTTAGCGGGGCTAGGTAGTTACATTTAGCGGGTCTGGGACATCTGTCTGGGACATGTCTGGAAAAACATGTCTGGGACATTGTGCTTGGGGCATGTCTGGCCTTTGGTAGTTACATTTAGCTGGGCTAGGTAGTTACATTTAGCGGATCTGAGACATCTGTCTGGGACATGTCTGGAAAAACATGTCCGGGTTGTAAATGAATGGCTACAAGCCCTTTTATTCCCAGGCCTAGGAAATGGGGACCCCCTGCCCACCCTCCAGCTTGCTAGTTCCACTGCTTGCTGCCACCGCACCAACATTGCCAAGGCAGAGGCAGCCGGTCCGTGTCCCCCAGCTCCATGAGCTGGCTGGGATACCATTTGTCCTGTATCAACAAGATAATTCTAATTTTAGTTTTCTGAGGAACCTCCATACTGTTCTCCATAGTGGTTGCACTAATTTACATTCCCACTGACAGTGTATAAGGGTTCCCCATTTCTCCACATCCTTACCAGCTTTCATTATTGCCTGTCTTTTGGATAAAAGTCCTTTCAACTAGGATGAGATGATATCTCATAGTTATGATTTGCGTTTCTCTGAAGATTAGTGATGATGAGCATTTTTTCATATACCTGTTGGCCATTTGCATGTCTTCTTTTGAGAAATACCTGTTCAGATCCTTTGCCCATTTTTTAATTGGATTATTTCATTTTTTTTCCTATTGAATTGTTAGAGCTCCTTATATATTCTGGTTATTAATCTCTTCTCAAACGGGTAGTTTGTGAATATTTTCTCACGTTCTGTGGGTTGTCTCTTCCCTCTATTGACTGTTAAGCAGAAGCTTTTAGTTTGATATGATCCCATTTGTCCAATTTTGCTTTGTTTGCCTGTGCTATGGGGATATTACTCAAGAAGTTCTTGCCCAGAGTAGTATCCTGAAGCATTTTCCCAATGTTTTCTTTTAGTAGTTTCATAGTTTCAGGTCTTCATCTAAGTCTTTAGTCCGTTTCTTTCTTTAATCCATTTTGATTTGATTTTTGTATATGGTAAGAGATAGAGTCTAGTTTCATTCTTCTATGTATGGATATCAACTTTTTCAGGTACCATTTGTCTAAGAGATTGTCTTTTTCCCAGTGTATGTTCTTGGCATCTGTGTTGAAGAGAAGTTCGCTATGGATGTGTGGATCTGTTTCTGGGTTCTCCACTCTGTTCTATTGGTCGTATGTGTCTGTTTTCATGCTAACTTGTTTGTTAGTGTAGTTCTGTAGTGTATTTTTAAGTGAGCTAATGTGATTCCTCCAGTTTTGTTCTTTTTGCTCAACATAGCTCTGGCTATTCTGGGTCTTTTGTGGTTCTGTGTAAATTTTAGGAATATTTTATCTTTTGCTGTGAGGAACATCATTGGTATTTTGATAGGGATTGCATTGAATCTATAGATTGTTACAGATAGTATGGACATTTTAGCGATATTAATTCTTCTGATACATAAGCATGGAATATCTTTCCATGTTTTGTGTATGTCCTCTTTAATTTCTTTCATCAGTGTGTTAACATTTGTTTTGTTTTGTTCTTTGAGACAGAGTCTTACTTTGTCACCCTCGGTAGAGTACCATGTTCTCATAGCTCACAGCAACCTCAAACTCTTGGGCTCAGGTGATCCTCTTGCCTCAGCCTCCCAAGTGGGATTATAGGCACCTGCCACAATGCCTGGCTATATATTTTTTATATATATAAAGATAGGAGTCTTACTCTTGCTCAGGCTGGTCTTGAACTCCTGACCTCAGGCAGTCCACCCACTTCAAACTCCTAGAGTGCTGGGATTACAGGTGTGAGCTGTGCCCAGCTAATGTGTTACAGTTTTTATTGTAGAGATTTCACTTTTTTCATTAATTTTATTCCTAGATACTTTACTTATAGCTATTATAGATGGAATTACTTTCTTGGTTTCTTTTTCAGGTTGTTTACTGTTGACATATATTAAATGCTACTGATATTTATTGATTTTGTATCCTGCAACTTTGCTGTATTTGTTTATTCTAATAGTTTTTTTCTGGAGTCTCTAGGCTTCTCTAGATAAGAAGATCATATTGTCTGCAAATAAGGATAATTTGACTTCTTCCTTTCCAATTTGGATGCCCTTTATTTCTTTCCCTTATCTGATTGCTCTAGCTCAGTGGTTCTCAACCTTCCTAATGCCGTGACCCTTTAATACCTCATGTTGTGGTGACCCCCAACCATAAAGTTATTTTTGTTGCTACTAGATGAAATAGCAATGAAAATAATTTTATGGTTGGGGGTTACCCCAATGTGAGGAACTGTATTAAAGGATCTCAGCATTAGCAAGGTTGAGAACGACTGCTCTAGCTAACACTTCCACAATTATATTAAATAGCAGTGGTGAAAGTGGGCATACTTGTCTGTTTCCAGACCTTGGAAGAAAGGCTTTCAGTTTTAGCCATTTGGCATGATACTTACTAGCTGAGTCTGTTGCATATGGCTTTTACTATGTTGAGGTATGTTCCTCCTATACCCATTTTTTTGAGTTTTTATCATGAGGGGATATTGAATTTTAGCAAAGGTTTATTCAGCATCAATTGAAATGATCATATGGTTTTAGCCCTTTGTTCTGCTGATATGTATTGCATATCTTTGCATACATTGAACCATCTTTGCATCCTTAGATGAATCCCACTTGACCATAACGAATAATCTTACATGTTGTGGGATTCAGTTTGCTAGTATTTTGTTGTGGATTTTTGCATCTTTGTTCATCAGAGATACTGGTTTATAGTTTTCTTCTTTTCTTGTGTCTTTGGTTTTGAAGCAGGGTGCTACAGATCTCATAGGATGAGTTTGGGAGTATCCCCTCCTCCTCAATTTTTTGGAATAGTTTAAGTAGGATAGGTATTAGTTCTTTGGATTCTTAGTAGCATTCAGCAGTGTAATCATTAGATCATGGACTTTTCTTTGAGGAGAGACTTTATTTATTTATTTATTTTGCAGTTTTTGGCCAGGTCCGGGTTTGAACCCGCCACCTCCAGTATATGGGGCTAGGCGCCCTACTCACTGAGCTACAGGCACCCCCTTGAGGAGACATTATTATTGCTTCTCTTTCATTATTTGTTGCTGGTTTATTCAGGTTTTAGATTTCTTCCTGGTTCAATTTTAATATGTTGTATATGTGTGTAATTTATTTCTTCTAGGTTTTCCAATTTATTGCTCATAATAGTCTTTAATGATCCTTTGTATTCAGCAGTACCCTTTTGCATCTCTGATTTTGTTTATTTCACTCTTCTCTTTTTCTTAGTCTGGCTAAAAGTATTGTCAATTTTCTTTATCTTTTCAAAAACCAACATTTCATTTCATTGAGCTTTTATACTTTTTGTTTCGATTTCATTTGTTTTTTCCCTGATTGTTACTATTTCTTTTCTTCTACTAATTTTGAGTTTTGTTTCCTCTTGCTTTTCTAGTTCTTGGAGATGCATCAGTAGGTTGTTTGAAGCTTTTCTACTTTTTTGGTGTACGCACTTATTGCTATAAACTTTGCTCTTACTAGTGCTAGGAATACAGTAATGAATATGGCAAAAGTCCCTGCTCTCTTGGAGCTTACATGACAGTGGACAGCATGTATAACATAAGGTGGCCATATGCACTGTGAAAGAAGTTAAACCAGGGAAGATGACAGAGTGCGGAGGGGAGTAGATCAGGCATTCAGGAAAGGCTTTTCTGAGGCACTAATGTTTGAGCAGAGCACTGCATGAGGTGAGGCCTCATTGATCTGCACCTCGTTGCACTGTGTTAGCATTTTACTATCACTTAGCAGTCTCCTGCCAGACTGCCTTGAACATGAGGACTGTCTGGATTTATGGTTGCACAGTAGGTGCTCAGTATGTTCCTGTCTTAGTCTGTTCAGGCTGCTACAACAGAATACTATATGCTAGGTAGCTTATAAACAGCAGAAATGTATTTCTTATAGTTAGGGAGGCTGTGAGGGAGCTCTCTGGGGTCTCTTTCATAAGGGTACCGGGTCATTAGGGAGGGCTCTGACCTCGTTAAATCATGATTTAATCACCCCAAGGCCCCTATCTCCTGATAGTACCTTGGAGGTTATAGTTTCAATGTAGGAATTTTGAGGACACACAAACATTCAGACAGTAGCAGTGGGATTGAAGTAAAAAGGGGAGGAGAACCTGGAGGGCAGGGCTGGGGTCACCTGGCAGACATAGAAATGCTGACATCAAACCTATACAGGAACTCCAGCCCTTTGCCCTCCTCTTCCCTTCTTGGCCATTCATCAGCTTATCCTCCTGCGGTCAGTTCCTTAAACATTCTCTTCTCTGGGCTATTTTTCACTTGGGAATTTTTAAAGGATAAAGGATTGTGGCTTCTATTTTGTGCAGCAGGGTGTTCCTGCCACTTCAGCAAAGAGAAATTACTAGAATGTTAATGGAATGGTCTGTACTTTCAGAGTACAATACATGCCATCTCTTATGCAGGCAGGAAAGACAGTCAGCTTTTAACACAGCTGGGATTTTATATATACTGTCAAAACTATTAGAATCATCTCCTTAAGAGAGGTGCCCTCATGATAGGAATGGCTTTGAGACCTCTGAATCAATATCACCAAGTTGAGAGGTCTAAGGAAAAGCAAATGTTTCTTGATTTTAAAATGCTCAGGAAAAAAGATAGTTTCTCTCCCTGAGTGAACCATACTGGGTATGAACCAGGTCTGCAGAACGTAGGAATTCAAGTAAAGTGTATTGAATTCTGAAAATCCAGCTAAATTATACAGCAATAAAATATGTATAGATGGATCGCAGCTACCACAGCCACCTGGGTGGATGTCAAGAATGTAGAACTGAGTGAAAAAAGAAAGTTGTAGAAGAATGTCAACAGTATGATTCCATTTATGTTGAGTTCCCAGAGGTGCAAACCTAAACAATATATTTTTAAGAATACAAATGTGGTGAAATGATTTTTTAAACACTGGGAAAATGGCGACTATAAAATTTAGGCTGATGATGGCCTCTGACTGGGGAGGAAATGGGGTGGGAGGGGACACAGAAGATTCTGGCATAATGATAATGTCTTTCTTTTGAATTAGGCAGTGGGTGTCTGGACATTTGTTTTATCTTTCCTCATACCTTCCATGTTTTATACATGTACTTTTGCATACTCAATATTAAAGACAATAAAAAAGAAACACTTAATATTTTTTTAGAAACACTTAATTTTAAAAATAGTGTCACACACAAACCCCAACCAAACTGACATTTTTAACATTCCCTCTGTGCAAATCAAGTGTGTATTATAAAAGCACATTGGCAATGATGTGGCTTTGAAAGGGGGCTTAGTTAGCCCCTTTGAACTCCAATTCAGAAGCCCAGACAGGTCATGTGGTTAATGATCCCTTTTCCTGTGACCTCCTAAGCTCTGACAGTGCATTGTTCCCTTCCCTGATCTCAGATAAATTAAGCCACTGTTGGGTGGCTGTGCATATTAATAGCATTGCTCTTTTAAACGTTCAAGTTTATTTTCATTGTTTTCCCTGCTGGGTACTTGCTTGGGTTTTAGAAAACTAGATTCTGCAATGCTCTGAAAGACATAGATAAAGCATAGCTTTCTCCCAGTAACCTAGAGAGAAGAAATCAAGTGTGGCCAAGTGGATTTACCCAGCCTATCTCTGTTTCTAAGTGTTGATGCTGCTTGTATTCCCAGTGATTCAGTGTGAATATTCGCTAATGGTTTTATATTCTTAGGATTGCATTCTAAATCAGTTTGGTCATTATGATAGATAAAGTTTTGGTTATCTGTTGCTGCTGTAAGAAACCCACCCCCAAAATTTAGTAGCTTAAAACAATAATTCTCACAGTTTTGTAACTTGGACATACCAAGAGAGATTCTCTCTTTGGGTCTTTTGTGTAGTTGCCCTGTAGGTTGGCTTGGATTCACTAGCTGGTTCTCACCCAGGATCTTCCCTGCCATTGTGGGCCATCGTGGGCTGGGGCTGTGATTATCTGGTGACTGAGCTTAAGGTCCAAGATAGACTATTCACTTGGCTGACAGTTGATGCCGGTTTGTTGGTTGGAGGCTCTGCCAGGGCTGTCAACCAGAGTGCCTAAATGTAGCCTCACGATATTGTTCAGGGCATGGTGGCTGGGTGCCAACAGGGAATGCCCCTAAGAGCATCTCCTAGGGTGAAAAAATAGAAGCAAATTGGCACAGCATCACTTCTCTGCTGTATTTTGTTTGTTTGTTTTTTGGAAATGAGATCTTATGATATTGCCCAGGCTGATCTCAAGCTCCTGAGGTCCAATGATCCTCCCCCCTCCGCATTTCAAGTGGCTGGGAGAAGCCATGTCTGACCTTCTTGCTATATTTTATAGGTCAAAGCAGTCTGACCAACCTAGATTCAATCGGATAGAAAAATAAACTCAAAAGGTCATGTGGGGCCAGGCATAGTGGCTCACACCTGTAGTCTTAGCATGATGGGAGGCTTGCTGGAGACCAGAAGTTTGAAACGAGCCTGAGCAAAAACAAGACTCTATCTCTACTAAAAATAGAAAAAAATCAGCTGGGCATTGTGGTGTGTGCTTGTAGTCCCAGCTACTTGAGAGACTGAGGCAGGAGGATTGCTTGAGTCCATGAGTTGGAGGTTGCAGTGAGCTCTGATGATGCCAGTATCACTCTAGCCTGGATGGACAACAGAATGAGACTCTGTCTCAAAAAAAAGAAAGAAAGAAAGAAAAGGAAAAAAAAAAGATCATGTGGGCTGGGAGATACTGTGGCCATCTTTGGAAAATTCAGCTGTCCAGAGATAGCTCATAGCTGAGACTAGGTACCTAGTTAAATTTCACTTTGTTGTGTACTGGGAAACAAAACAGATGTTCCACGTGTCGGAAATAAATAAGATGAAGTTGTCTGGATGGTTCAAAATAAGTACCTCCTGGTTTGCTCTGAATCATAGGCCTGTGGAAGGCTCCTAGACATGGTCAGCCTGTTCCTTTAGTGGCTAAGGACATTTAACGGCTCCTAACCGGGCGCCATTCACCTAGGCTTCTCTGGTAGATGATGGAATGGTTATCTCTTCCCACAGCTGAGTATCTACAGTGGTTTAGGCCTCCCTATGAGGGCTGTTTAGCTGTCATTTTTGCCATTGTCATTCTCTCGTAGAGAATGACATTCTTATATGAAATTCATCTAAAATTTTTCTTGAAGCTGATCATTGACAATGATAAATGATACCCCCTCGTACTTAATATACTCACACAGTCCACAGTCCTGTATTTTTTTCGGTCTTATCCGAGGATACTTGGAGTTTAGACCAATTGTTTAAGCCTTTTTATTTTGAAGTCATTCCAACCTTACAAAAGAATTGCAAGATTAGAACAAAGATCACTTATGTACCTTTCATCCTGTGTTCCTGTTTAGCCACGTTTGCTTTATCATCCCTGCATCCCTGCGCGCATGTGCGCGCGCGCACACACACACACACACACAGGTTTCTCTCAGGACTATTTGAGAGTAAGTTGCACACAAGATTTTCTGATTTTCTGAAAATCTAACTCTGATATGATATTGTTATTTAATTTGTAGTGGATATGAAACTTTTGCCAGTTGTCCCAATAGCATTTGTTTTCCTGGTCCAAGGTCCAACCCAGGGTCCCACACTGCATTTATTTGTCTAAAACTCCTTAGTCCCCTTTAACCTGGAACAGTTTCTCAGCCTTTCTTTTCCATAACCCTGATTTTTTTTTCTTTTTATTTATTTTTACTCACCATTGTACTAACAAGGAATTTTTCTTTTTTGGCAGAGACAGGATCTTGCTATGTTGTTGCCTAGGCTGGTCTTGAACTCCTTCTTGAACTCCTGGGCTCTAGTGATCTTCTCGCTTTGGCCCCCCCAAAGTGCTGGAATTACAGGCATGAGCCACTGTGCCCAGCCAATCCTGACATTTTTAAAGTATAAGCCAGTTATTTGGAGACTGTCCATCATTGGGCAGGCCAGATGTTTCTGGCTGAGTAGCTTCAGGTTGTGCATTTTGGGTAGGAATCCCATGGCGAGAGTGTTGTTGGGTTCTTTTCAGTGCCTCATATTAGGAAGGTATGATGTCAGTTTGTTTCATTACGGGTGATGCCAACTTTGGTCACTAGGTGAAGGTGGTGTCCACAGGTTTCTCTGGCATAAAACTGTTCTTTTTCTCTGTGAAGTAATACACTTTTCAGAACATTGGCCAAGCTGGGCTGACAAGGCCGCAGAACCCTCCCATCCAGTGAGTGGGCTGTGTGCCCTGTGCCTGGAGTCAAATGGTTTGGGAGAAAATAGAATTAGATTCCAGGATGTGGAGGAAAAAACTCCTTTGGGCTTCTGCTTTGCAGTCGACTCACATTCAGAAGCATAACAACCCTCTCCTGAGAGTTATTCTTGCCACTCTGTTTACAGAGGTGTTCATATTTGCTGCCAGTCATGGAACTGCAAAGGCGCTATCTTTGCCTTACGCTCCAAGAAGGCCTACCTTTACCGTTTCAAAGAAACCTTATGAATCCCCCTTGTTACATTTTTATTGAACCTTAAAAAATTAAAGTAGAAGAGTTAAAAAAAGTGAGACAAAGAACAAGTGAGTTGAGTGCCAGCCTTGGCTCTCATCTATTTGCATCTCTCTGGGAAAGGCTATTTAAGCTCTTAGGACTTTGCTTTTCTTATCTAAAATGAGGATAATAGCAATTTCCTACGTATCTTACTGTGGCAATCAAATGGACCCTATTAAATAGATGAGAAGGTACTTCAGGATAAAGCTCTCTACAAGCAAGTGAGTTCCCCTGATTAATTCATGTTTAATTTCTTTCATCAGCCAAGATACCTATTTCCAGGAAATTGAAACACAGATAGCTTTGCCAGACTTCGTTTGGCTTGCAGAAGTGTGAGCCGGGCTGGCCAGAGAGCCAGCCTGCCAGACCAATGTTTCTTTGTTCCACATGCCTGCACTTAGCAGCTCTTCCAGGGAGGCTGGCAGGGCACAAAGTCCATGTAGGCAACTGGCAAGACAGGGTAAGCAAGAGATTTGATAGATCTGTAGATAAAATTGGGAACTTCTAAGATTATAGTCTGTGGCTTGCCTATACTTCTCTCATTTGAAGGTCGTGTTTGTGCATACTCTGTGTGTGTGTGTTTCTAGCATTGTGTTTGTTGGGCAGGGGCTGGGGTGTGGGAGTATAAACAGACTTCTTAATGACCTTTTCCCCAAATAAATAATCTACCCTTACCTTCTCAGATAGAAGTTATTTTTATATGTGTGCTCATGGGTAATTGGTCCAGTTTTATTTAGAATAGACCCTTAACAGTGTGGGGTGTGAACTGAGCTCTTCTGCTGAAACAGGGCTATTCGTAGCTGTGCCAGCCTGAGGCTGTCAGGACCTCCCCAACCTGGGGCCAATCCAGCTTGTTCTCCCTGGGATTGTAATTTTGCCCACATTTCCATTTACTTAAATGGATCTGACAGGACTGTCAGGCTTCAGCCACACTAACTGAGAGTGTGACACTGTCCATTCCCTTCTGGTAGCAAGCCATTTCAACCAGACACACAGGCACGATGAAATTCCCATGCTGGCTTTATAGTTGCCAAGGCTGCAGCCTGCTCAGGCCTCTTACCTATTCCTGCCAATCTGGTCCCAGGGACCCTCATGGCGGGAGTCATGTCTGCAGAAGAGCTGACTCTGCATGCATCTTCCTGCATCTGCCCATTCATGGGCAGAAGTACCAGCAGGCTGCAGGGACCCCTGGGGCACAGCCCACCTCTCACAGACAGGTCCTAGGGAAAGAACTAAAATGGGCAGGGCTGTGTGTGCCCAGCACCTTTGCTTGGTCTCACCAATCAGAAAAATCAGGCCTCACTCTGTGGGGAGGAGGGTGATGCAAAGAAGAAGAGCAGGCGGCTTTCGTTGGCCCTTCTGTTGCCAGAAATTCCTCTTCAATGAGTCAAGGAAGAAATGCGTATGGGAGGAGAAAATGTTTTCCTCTGCATCATCTACTACAACATAACAGTCTTTCTGCCCTATGGCCTCTCTCTCCAAATCCCAAATTCATCCCCTGCCCCTCTACTGGGCATGGCATTCACATGGTATTCCAGGGAGTAAGTCACGTGCTTGGATCTTGGCATTAGACCACATCTCTGGAGACACCCTCGTGGTAGTTACAAGCACAGTGAGTGATGATTTACAGCTGTGGACACTGCTCACCTCAGCAGTTAACTGTGGGAAGAAATCATTTAGCCCCTCGACAAGCCCAGTTTCCTCATCTGTAAAGTGACCATAATAATAGCACCTGTGTCATACCATTCACACGCATGTGTATATGGACACTTGGCAGCAGAGCGGCCGTGGATAGATAGCATTCAGTAAACATGGACACAACCACGAATCTGGATTTTCCTCTGAGTTCCCAGTGGCCAAGGTATACATTGACCTGCTGTTATCAACTTGGCTGCTTTGACATCCCCATTGCCCACACTGGGGTTCTCTATGTTGAAATGGGCCTCTGAGGAGCTGCACTGCTAGAGCTGAGAGATTTCTTTGGTTTGATCAGACCTGGAGCAACAAGAGAGAGAGCCGCTGCAGTTTCTTGACCTTGTCTGGCAGCCACAGGGTCATAGTCTTTTCTGTCATAGTTTGCATTAAAAACCTTCCTGAATCCCTGAACAAATTCAAAATTGTCCCGAAACTTTTCTTTTACTAATTTATCCACAGGAATTATTTTGTCAACACCTATTCTCTCAAAACCCACTGGTAGTATTTTGAAGTTCTGGATGTATTTGTGTTCTAGCTTAGCCTGGAATTTTACTTTCTTCAAAGCAATGGAGCCAGGGAACAGCATGTCCATAAACTGACAATAGGCAGCCCCTGAGCACAACTGTTTGATCTTGGTCAGATTCAGCTGCAGAGACTCATTGATCCAGGCCAGCATGTCATGTTGACTTAAATCATCACTGGTAACTGATATTAAGTATGCGTTCACTGCCATCTTCAGCTCAAGGTGGAACCATGTCCACTGCCCGTGCCAGGCCCAGGTTCTATCTTCGTCTCTTTCAAACTGAAATTCAGATCATGTTAAAGATATAGTCACTGTATCAAGTGATCACCTGTTTGCCACCACTGTGTGACCTTCCACCTAGCATTGACTGAGAGAGAGTGCGCTGCTGGGCACCAGGACCCAGGCTTTTAACATGAGAACCATCACTGGAAAACTGGCCTATGTCTTATCCCGTCTATATGCCACTTGAGGGTTATTCTCTAGTTCATGACCAAGTTTAATATTGATCTGATCTTATCCTTACCATCAGAATCTGATTAGGTGATCCTTTAAGCCTCTGGTGAGAAAATGGCTTTAAATATGATGTTGAGTTGCTAAATTCATTGCTATTTTTAATAGATCAAAACAGTCAGATATTAGCAGGTTCAACCTGCTACAGGTTTGAAAGTGATAATCTGTAGTATACACATACAGATTATTTTATATCCTTCCAAGAGGAACTGTATACAGATGCCTGCATCGCTGTGTAAACCTCTTAAGAAACTTGGCATCTCAACCTAAGCTCTTACCTATGTCCTGAACCACCAGCAGTGACCAAGAGCCAAGCCTAGGCCAGTGCACCTGCAGGGGACCCTTTGCCAGCAGACATAGTTCAAGCTCCCATGTTTTAACAAAGTACCACTTCCCTGGATGGCATGTCCTCACCTTTTGCATCTGCCCAGTAGGGAGAAATGATATTCTTTTAAACTTAAAAACCTCCCCAAAAACACCCCCAGTCCCCATCTCTTGGTTGGCTTTGTTCTTCATTATTTGAAAAGGAACTGGGCCCCTTGAAGACATTATGCTAAGTGAAATAAGCCCTACATAAAAGGACAGATGCTGTCTGATTCCACTTACATGAAGCACCTCAAATAGGCAGACAAGTGCCTCTAGAGACAGAAAGTGGAAGGATGGATGCCAGGAGCCCAGGAGTGGGGTGGGGGGTTTATGTTCAGGATGACGGTGATGGCTGTGTACCACTGTGAATGTACTTAATGCCACCGAACTGTGTACACTTAAAAATGGTTAAAATGGGCCAGGTGTGGTGGCTCACACATGGAATCCTAGCACTCTGGGAGGCTGAGGTGGGAAGATTACTTGAGCTCAGGAGTTAAAGACCAGCCTGATCAAGAGTGAGACCACTGTCTTTACTAAAAATAGAAGAAAAAGTAGCCTGACACAGTGGCATGCACCTATAGCCCCAGCTACTTGAGAGGCTAAGACAAGAGAATCGCTTAAGCCCAGGAGTTTGAGGCTGCTGTGAGCTATGATAATGCCATGGCACTCTACCCAGGGCGACAGAGTGAGACTCTAGTCTCAAAAAAAAAAAATGGTTAAAATGGTCAGTCTTATGTTATGTGTATTTTATCACAATTTTCATAAAAAGGAACCAACTTGTGCATTACCATATGCTGAAGCCAGATCCAACCCTGATGTTCACCTAAAAGAGTGTGTGGGAAAATGCCTAATGCTCCATCACCACTGTCGTCAAACCTAAGTGAAGTTAGGACATAGTGTCAGCAGCTCGGCTTCTTCAAATATTTCCCTTCCACCAGGGCCATTTTATAGATAACATATGTTAGGGTGAGAGTACTTTAGTGACTTTCGAGTATGTGCTAAGCCCGCTATTTGCTCCTTTGGAAGGATGAATTGTTCAGCACTTTGGAACCATTTGTCCTAGAAATAGAGAGTAGGGCCAGGCCCAGTAGTCATCTTATGGCATGTTTTTGGTTTTCCAGGACAACTTCGAAAGCGTTTCCACAGTCTCCAAAGATGACAAAGCCACCATACCCAGGGTCTCCTGTGAAGTACCGTGGTCCTACCCTTCCTGGCCAAGAAACACCCAAGAAGAAGGCAGAGAAGGAGAAGAGCAACAAGGAAAGGGAAGGTGCCTTGGTGCAGCTAGCCGCCGGGCCGCTCGGGGAGGAGGCCCCAGAGAAGCATGTGGTGGACAAGCATGCCAATGAGAAGCACAGCCCCGCAGGAGGGAAGGCCGAGAGTGGTGCAGGTAGACCCCCATCCCATGCCATTCTCTCTGGTTCGGAGAGGAGTTTTTCCCTGAGGACAACTTCATCTCCTTGCACAGCTTTCTCAGGCTCTTATGTTGCTTCTGAGTCCTTCCCCCAGGTTCCTGAGGGGCCCCTGAACAAGACCAAGGGTAACTGCACTCAAGGGTGTGGAAGCTGGCGGGGGTGCTGAGTAAGGCAGGCTGCATGCAGCCAGCATCAGCACTTCCCACAGGAGAGGGGCTGCCTTTAGTCCTTCAGGCTTCCATGATGGGGTGAGTTCACCAGATGGTGGCTGCTGTGGGACTTGCCAGTGACTCTTCCTGTCCGCCTCACTTTCCCACTGCCCTCCACTGTGAAATGCATCCAGGGTGCTCTTGCTCTGTGGCTGATTGCGCTAGCACTGGCAGTGTCCCCGTCACCACACGGGCTTGGATTTTTCATTTCTATGTGGCACCTGCTGTGTGGGTGGAATCATTATGTTTGTTTCCCTTGATCTTTTCCTCTTGAGGCCTTGCCTCTGGTGCAGCTTTGGGGAAGCCCACGGCAGGCACAACTGATGCAGGAGAGGCTACAAAGATCCTGACTGAAAAGAGGAGACGGGCCCGGCTGCAGAAGGAGCAGGAGGAGCAAGAAGAACGAATCAGGTATGCCGGGATCCCGATTCCCACATGGTCTCATGGAAAGACTGCACTGCAGAGAGCAGCTCGCCTTTCTCTTTATGGTTTTGGTATTAATAAAAGCTGAACAGAAGTGTGGGGACCTGGAATGCCTAAACTGCTTGGAAGGTATCCCGGAGACTGCGTCTTCTGTTGTGTGTAATTAACAACTATAGAACATGGCTCTTTGGGGAGGACCTGAAAACTCACAGCTCCTGGATCTAACTACAAGCAGCTTCCCATTCTCTTCTTGGACTTAGAGACCAGACCATGGTTTGGAGGTGTTGAGCTTTGTTTACAGAATGAGATTCTCCTTGGGAGGACAGAAGGTTCTGATATAGAGGCCTTGCCTCTGATTCCCAAATTATTTCTCCCTCAAATTATCTGAACTTGAGTCCCCTAGACATGGGGTGGGTGCACCCTCATACTCCATGAACAATGAGAGGTGAAAGTCCCACCCTGGAGCAGGACAAAAGTTGTCATTGCAGTGGTCCCTAAACTTTGGAGGGTTTCAGAATTATCCCTAGAACAAAGTGAAAATACATGAGCCCAAGCCTTGTCCTGCTTCAGTAGCTCACCAACATTGGACAACCCGGGTGTTAGTGCCAGGGCACTTTGTCACAGTACAGATAGTCCTGCCTCTTCTCATCTTTGTGTTTAGAGAGGAGTGCAAGTTAAAGAACTAGGTATATTTTATCATTAAATTGATTAAGGAAGCTATTAGGATAATCACAAGAGTACACTCCAGTACTGTTTAGAGAATTAACATGACAGGAAACCAAGCAATGCTATAGCGCTTTAAGGCCAGCACTGAATTTAGAATAATAAATAATACAGCATTCTTGATCCTTCAGTGACCTTGGTAAATCTTTGTGGTCTCTGATCTATTCTTTAAAAGGGGATGTGAGAGTGGGTAGTGGTGCCAGGGGGTGGGGGGATTAAGGTCTCGCTCACGCAGCCTCAGGACTTCTCTGATCATTTTCCAACTTCTAGCCTTTTGGTTAATATCAACAAGCTTTTTAGTTGAGCAGTGTGTTTGGGCTTGTTCAGGTGGACCAAGGGTGTGTGAAGGGAGGTAGCAGGAGCTGCAAATGAATAGTAGGACCTTAAATGACAGTCCTTGATCATTATGGACCCTGGAGATACAGTGTAGGCTCTGAGCTGGTAACATGATTATAGCTGTGTACTTGGGAAGGTGAAGTCCTTTACCTTCCAGCTACTGCTCTCTTTCTCCCCTATTTCCTGAGAGAATTGATTGAACTTCCTGTCTTTATGTCCTTAGTTCACACTTAGCCTTCAAACCTCACACCTGGCATTCCGCTTTATTGCTGGAATCCTGACTGATTTCTTGGTTGTCTTTTTTCTTTCTTTGAGACAGAGTATTACTCTGTCACCCTGGGTAGAGTGTTGTGGCGTCACAGCTCACATCAACCTCAAACTCTTGGGCTTCAGTGATCCTCTTACCTCAGCGTCCCAAATAGCTGGGACTATAGGCTTGCACCACCATGCCCACCTAATTTTTTCTATTTTAGTAGAGACAGGGTCTCACTGTTGCTCAGGCTGATCTCAAACTCCTGAGCTCAAGCAAACCACCCACCTTGGCCTTCCAGAGTGCTGGGATTACAGACATGAGTCACCATGCCCAGCCTCTTGGTTGTCCTTGACCCCATGGAGTTTGCCCTTGCTTCTCTGGTGGACTCACTTTCACAGCCTCCTCATCCCCTTGAATGTTGCCGGGACTCTCAGCTCTCAGTCCCTGAGCAGCTTCTCACCTGACAAGCCCTCCCTGACCAGCATTGCTCCCTCCTGCTCTGCCAGGTTCCCCACCCCCACCCACCTTGGCTACCAATGTCATCTGGCTTTTTTTTTTTTTTTTGAGACAGAGCCTCAAGCTGCCACACTAGGTAGAATGCTGTGGCATCACAGCTCACAGCAACCTCCAACTCCTGGGCTTAAGCGATTCTCCTGCCCCCACCTCCCAAGTAGCTGGGACTACAGGCACCTGCCACAATGCCTGGCTGTTTTTGGTTGCAGCCGTCATTGTTGTTTGGCAGCCTCAGGCTGGATTCGAACCCACCAGCTCAGGTGTATGTGGCTGGTGCCTTAGCCATTTGAGCCACAGGCACCAAGCCTGTCCTCTGGCTTTAAAAGATTGAGCCTTGGGCAGCACCTATGGCTCAGTGAGTAGGGCGCCGGCCCCATATACTGAGGGTGGTGGGTTCAAACCCAGCCCCGGTCAAACTGCAGCAAAAAAATAGCCGGGCATTGTGGCAGGTGCCTATAGTTCTAGCTACTCCGGAGACTAAGCCCAAGAGTTGGAGGTTACTGTGAGCTGTGACACTACAGCACTCTACTGAGGGCGATAAAGTGAGACTCTTTCTCTAAAAAAAAAAAAAAAAAGTTTGAGCCTTTGCTGTGTTAAATTAATTCTGCCCTCATCTCCTTCCTACTTCACATGTTCCCTCTGCCTTGTTTTATTATCAGCTCCTGAAGCTAATTGCAGCAGGCTTTGGAAACCTTCCATGCTTTCTGGAATAAGGGAGGCACTAAATAACATATTTGTCCTGGTGACTCCTGAAACTGTGCCTTTCTCCTGTCTAGGGCTCTGCTGTCTAGTACCATAGCCTGTAGGCACATGTGCCTACCAAAATACACATTCAGTAAAATTCAGTTCTTAGTCATACCAAGCACATTTCAGTGGCTAGTAGCTACCGTATTGGATGGCACAAACCTATAGAACATTTTCCTCATCACAGTTCTTTTGGACAGCTCACCTAGAACCTAGAGACCATACTTCCAACTACCTTATGTTTTCATTTGCATGTGTCCATATGCATCTCAAATTCAGCATTTCCAAACAAGAATGTTTAAAAAAATGAATTTGGGCAGTGCCTGTGACTCAAGGAGTAGAGTGCTGGCCCCATATACTGCAGGTTGCGGGTTCAAACCCAGCACCGGCAAAAAACTGCAAAAAAAAAAAAAAAGAATTTATTTTTGGAGATGGTCTCTATTTGTCACCCAGGCTACAGTGCAGTAGCATGGTCATGGTGGCCTGGAGTTGGTCTCCTGACTGAGCCTGGAACTCACTACACCCTCAAGCTCCTGGGCTCAAGCAATCCTCTCACCTCAGCCTCTTGAGTAGCTGGGACTATAGATATGTGCTACCTTGCCAACTAATTTTTTAACTTTGTAGAGACAGGGTCTCACTATGTTGCCCAGGTTAATTTCCAACTCCAGGCCTCATGCTATCCTCCTGGCTTGTCTTCCCTAAGTGCTGGGATTATGTGTTTCAGCCACCTTGCCCAATTCCAAAGCAGAACTTTGTATCTTTCTCCCAACTTACTTTTCCTTTCATGATCTCTGCACTCACATCTCCCCAGGCGCCTAAGTCAAAAGATTCAGTGCCACCTTCGGCTCTTCCTTTCCTTCCTCCTCCATATCCCATCACTTGCCAGGTCCATTAGCATCTCTGTTTTCTCCCTTCCCTTACACCCTTCCTCTCCTGCCTCCATTGCCCTGACCTGGACTGTGTCTGTGGCATCCCAAGTGATCTCCTTGCTCTAGGTCTCCTGGAACTTGTCCCCTACCCATACTGAGTCCACAGTGACCTTTCTTAAATAAGTGTGATTGTTCTGATCCTGTCCTTTAACAAACCACTGACTTCCCTGCCCACAGCATCTGCCCAAACCCACCAGTAGGCCTTCAAGGCCCATGAACTGACCACTACCCGCCTCTTCCCCTTGCTTCCCTGCGAGTGCCAGCATACCAGTCATGTTCTTCCATCACACAGCTCCACACCTCAGACCTTTGCTTCTGCTCTGCCCCCATGTGGACTTGTGTTCCTTCTTGCCAGATACCTCTTCCTTTCTCAAGTTGCAGGTCAAACCTTTTTCCCTCTTTGTAATCTCCCTGGACTCGTGCCTGGCTGAGAACTGAGCAGTCCCCACTCTGTCTCCTGACTGAGCCTGGAACTCAGCTAGACTGAGCCTAGCTGTTTAGCTGACTAACATAGATACATTTGTTTACAAGCCTATTTTCACCTCATAGGCACCTTAAAAAGTATTCTGGGTTCAATTAGTGTATGAGAAAGGAAAAGAGGGAGGAGGAAGCCCGACTAAGAAACCATTACATTAGTAGTAGGCTAAGCGAACACGAGGGCTGAAGTGGTATGGTGAACTCAGACCTGGGAAAGTGAGTCTGCAGACTTGCACACCTCAGAAGAAATGGGTGGATTTGAAGCTGCAGCTAAGGATTAATTCTAAATCCTTGTGAGAATGATATACCTAACAACAGATAAAGGAAGGACATGAAGAATTGGTTTAAAAGGATAAAAATTACCTATTTGATTTTAGACAAACTTGAGTTTATAGTATCTGAAAAATGTCCAGGTGATTGGGGACGGAATTGGAGCCTGGGGCCTAAGTAAAAATAAGAGCAGTGCACTTCACTCCAAGTCAGCTTTCCTCTCTCTTGCATAGCACTGCCCGGGAGGGGAGAAAGGAAGGCAGCAGGCAGCCTGGGGCTGGAACACAATGGACACCTCTTGGAATAAGACCACTCTCACATCTGTTTTGTGCTTAGCACACAGAAATTTGGTTGCCACATGAGAGAATAAAGACAAAAATAAAGACACTTGAGCCAAACCATGGAAAGCCCAATTATTATCACTTACTGGCGAGGGAAACACCAAGTCAGGGGTGGGGGTACTGCCCAGAATAGAAAGGCTCACCAGGAATCGAGGCACGTAGGCTCTAAGAAGAAGGCCAAAAGCTGGTCTATCCCACCCAGAACAGGGCCCAGTCCCTGGGATGTGGAGGGCCCAAGATGTAAAATGGATTCTTAGAGTTGGGACAAGAGTGTCCACCCCAGGGAAGGCACTGGCAGAAACTAGAAAGCAAGAACTCCTACTGGTATTTGAAAATAGATTATATTAAGTCATATTAAAAAGCTAAAAGAGCTACTAGGGATCCACATAAAAGAATATTCCAGTAAGGCAGCCCCATAAGCAAGGTCATATAACCAGGCTAAAGCTCATATCCAAGTAAGAGTTTGCCGCAGCCCTGGCACCCAGAGATCCTCAGAGCTGCTGAGACCGGGCTTCTCACTGGCTAAGCCTCCAGGTGACAAAATGTCTTAGTGAGAGCTAGGACAGACAGGGATTCATTTGACATGAGGCAGCTGGGAACATGCAGCCCAGGGGGGGAGAGAAAGCCAGAGGGGTGGGAGAAAGCCAGAGCCACGTAGCCTGAGCTGTAGAGAGGGCCTAAAGGGAGGGATCTTTGATGCTATTGATACCTGTAAGACACGTCAAGGCTGAGGAAAAGCTGTTGATTGTGGGATTTAGAAGATGAACAGAGTTTGGAGGGAAATTGTTGGGAAACTTTAAGGGAGTAAGCAGGTCCTGATGAAAGCTGACCATTAAGTTGTCGCCTGTGGGAGGCAGGCAAAAGAAGACTGAAGAGGGTTTCTTGGGATGCCCAAGACCACAACATTTTTTAGGCCTTGGAAAGGTGCCTGTAGAAGGGCTCAACTGGCAGGGGAAGGAAGAGGAGCTAGTAGGGGAGCATGGAGCTACGGGGGGGTGTGGGATTCCTAGCACCACTTGTAGCACTTACAATCCCTCACATTTAAGCAAAGGAAGAAAAGAGGACCTGTCTGAGCAGTAATGCCATAGAGGAGAAATGTTTTAGAAGCTCATCTCAAGTGGCTGCAGTCTGTTCTGTAAAGTGGTTGGTGATGCTGTCAACTAAGAATGGCAAATATTGAGGAAAGGTGGCAATTTGGACGTGGTCCATAACAGATCCAGGGGGTGAGGGCTACAAGGCTAGAATGTAGCACCTGGGGCCCAGGGGCTTATGATGGGTCTGGCTTGCTTTTACCCTTCTCTGACCAGTGCTTGACGGCTCACAAGGGCCATGACTGTTCCAGGGGGCCATCCAGGCTGGAGTTGGGCAAGAGAGTGTGACCTCTGTGACATCTCAGAAATGCTCTGGAAGGGATTAGAGGCCTGGGAGGCCCTGAGAGAAGAGGGAATAGATCCAAGTCGAGTGCACAGGGTTAACCAGGTCAGGGCAGAAGAGAAGATAGAATGTGATGGGGTGAAAGTAGCTCAGAGAAGGTTAATATTGAAGGTTAAGTTTTTTTTTAAATGAAAACTTTTAAGCATGTAAGAATAGACAAGAGAACAGTGAAACCCACATACTTGTCCACCAGATCGAACAATTCAAGCGTGAGCATGTGTCAATGATGTGAGTGGGGTATGACAGGGCAGGACAGAAGAGGGGGTGAGACTGGGGCCAGGATATGAAGATCTTCACCAACAGCCAGGGACAGGGACAAGGGAGGCATCCATCAAATGTCAAATGATGACAGTGAGGCACAGTTTTCTTGTATTTTCTACATAGTCAATTAAAATGGGTGGTAGGCTTGGGTGAAAACAGAAACAAGAGTAGGGAGGTTGATAGAACTGCATGTAGGCCTGGTGAACTCTGGAGGGAACTCAGTAATGACAGCAGGGGCAACGGGCAAGGCATGGCCTACAGCAGAGGATGAGTGGGGAAAATGATGAAATGCAGTGTTCTGTCAGCTTCCTTATGCAGAGAAAGAACGCTCATCTTTGGAGAGGGTTGCAAAGGATCCAGTTTCATATGAGAGAAGCTAGCTTTTTATTTCTGCCAGTTTTTACCTTACTTTGGGGGAAGCAAAGTATAGTTAAAGGAGGGAACTTTCTAAGAGGACAAGATTTTTCATGGAGGTACTGTGGAAAGGACAAACTGGAGCTAATGACCTTGTGAGGAAGAATTTCTGTTTGAGGTGATAATGAGAATTTTGGAGTTTTAGAAGCCACCGGGATATTCCTATATGTGTGCATCTGGGGACTTCTGAAGTCCTGATGATAAAAAATGGAAGAGAGAGTGGATTTTCAGATCCTAAGAGGAAGGTAACAGATCCTTTATGAAGTAGTTTATGCATGAATTTATAAACAGAGTATCCCTGGTGTATTAACTTCTCTGGGACAATTACAACTGGCTCCTTAAAAAAGGGATATTGAATGAAACAGTGCTTTGATTAACCTTTGGATAAATCTTATAAACATGTGTCCATTTTTGATAATCTTGTGTTAAACATAGTCTTTCATTGAGGAATCTGAGAAAATGGGAGCTTCTTTCTGATGAGATCCTATGATGCCCTTCTCCAGAATATCTACTAATAATTTCAGATGTTTCACAGTGCTTTTAGGCGCTGTGCCCTCTACTAATGTAGAGTATCACATATTGTTAAAGTTTTGGGCTAATATCTTTAAATATCTCTTTGCCTTTTAAAATATTTCTTTGGTGATACATAGGCTGTTAGCCTCTACAATTCATGAAGCTGACCATTGGAAGGAAGGATGACCTTTTTAATTTTTGATGTTTTCATAACAGTATATATAATACCACCCCAGTAAGTCAGTGACATGTACTTCCAAGGGAAGGTATTTTCTAAAAGATACATAAAATTAAAAACTAATAACCTCAAAAAAATAAAAGATATACAGATTTATAGATGTCCCCCAGGGGATGTTGGGGGTTGGAAGGAGGATTCATTTTAAATTGCAAAACAAACTAAAAATTGAGAATTTTCTAGGACCAGGCATTCTTATGTATTATTTCATTTAATTCTCTATTATAATAATACCCTAGAATAGTAGTATAGCTGTTCCCATTTCTGATACCTATTTTATGCCCATAAAATGGGCATCAGAAATGTTGAGTGACTTTCCAAGTGTTGCACAGCAAGTGGCCCAATCAATACAATTTGGGTCTTGCCTATATGTCACATTGCCAGTGATTACCCAAGGAAAGTGATGTACATGTAAGCAGGAAGAACATGAGAAGTATTAAAATGAGCCCTTAGACCTTACAGAATTTTCCCTCGCTGCTTAGAGCTCTTTATTATGAATCAGTCATCTGTCTACGGAGGAAAATGTTTAAATAACCCTTCATTTTCATATAGCAAAGAGCAAAAGCTAAAATAAATTTTAAAGATTACCAAGATAAATGGAAAATAGATGCCATTTGCTACATAAAAAGTCACATACCAGTTAGAACCTGAAGTGAACTTTTTGAGCTCATAATCACTGCTCATAAATTGCTGACTGACGTATTTGTGGCCATTGAGACACTTCTCTTTTTTTTTGAGCTTTAGTTGGTTTCAAATATTTATTTCTCTTAGTTTGTTTTTTTTTAAGAATTGTCATTAAATAAAAATGATGAGGATTGGCCAAATGACCATCATGTGGTTATTTGTAGATTGACTAAGGAACATCTGTATCTTCACTACAGTACGCTTCACAAATCAATACATCATTAGTCTTTGTCTTACAGGATTTAAAGTCAGGCCTGGTTAATGTATTTTGGTAAATATTCAGACTGCAGTGGATTTCCAGGAAGGGTGAGTTTTAGTATGTGGATCCTAATCCAAATGCATGTATTTATTAACGTGCGTAGCATTACTCTCTGCTGTCAGCACACAGTTCTTTGGCAGTTTGCCTTTCCATCATGCCTTCTTCTGATAACGATTATGTTCTCCAAAGGCTGCAGAGAGAGGAATTAAAAAGAAAGGCAGAAGAAGAAAGGCTTCGCCTAGAAGAAGAAGAAGCCCGTAAGCAGGAAGAGGAAAAGAAGCGGCAGGAAGAGGAAAAGAAGCAGCAGGAAGAGGAAAAGAAGCGCCAGGAAGAGGAAAAGAAGCGCCAGGAAGAGGAAAAGAAGCGCCAGGAAGAAGAAAAGAAGCGCCAGGAAGAAGAAAAGAAGCGCCAGGAAGAGGAAGAGAAAAGAAAGGCAGGCGAGGAGGCCAAGCGAAAGGCTGAGGAGGAGCTACTATTGAAAGAAAAGCAAGAAAAGGAAAAGCAAGAACAAGAAAAGCAAGAAAAAGCCATGATTGAAAAGCAGGTACTGTATAAGTCCTCATGTAGACTTTCCTCATTTCTAAGGGCCTTAATTAATATTAGCTAAAATTAGTTAAATGTTAATGACTCATAATATTTACTTGAATTTTTTTCTTAAGTTTATCAATATAAGTTACTTGGGATAGTTAGTCACAGTGAAGTTGGTAATGTTTGCTGTCTGTCAGTTTGGGTTTCCCCAGAGGAAGACCCTGGGATAAGAATTTGGGTGCCAGTATTTTATTTTGGGGTGGGATTCCAGGAAGCTAGCAGGGAGAAAAACTAATGTAAGTGCATTGATGGGTGTTTTGCTGTGGACATTGGGAACTCAGTCCCGTTGGGACTTTCTGAGAGACTGGATCATGCCTTAGAATTCTCTCTCTAAGGGATGAGGAAACAGGACTATTTATCTACCAACTCCTGCCACACATCATGGAAGGTCTCTCCTTGAGGAATTTACTCCCTACATTTTCTGGCCATATGCACATTTCACAGCCACAGAAAGACCTCGGCCATGTATGGTAACTGTCTACAGGTGATTTTCATGGTGAACAGAGAGTGTAGGAATGAGTCCCAAATGTATCTGCTAAGTCATAGAGCAGGTTGTGTAAATCCTCATTGAGTCTTGTAGCATTAACTTTGGGGAAGATAATTAGATGAAGGAACATGTGCAAAACCCAAGTGTTTTCTCAGCATAGAAAACTTGTGCCTTGATTGACCTATTTCTATCAGAAGGAAGCATCAGAAACAAAGGCCCGGGAGGCAGCTAAACAGATGCGTCTAGAAAGAGAACAGATCATGCTGCAGATTGAGCAGGAGCGGCTGGAGAGGAAGAAGGTAAGGGATGAGGGATCAGGAGCATTTAGGGTAAGATAGGAGCAGGATGTGAATCCAGTTCTGTTTTACAGTGATAGGGTAGAGTGCTCTTAGGATTGTCAATTAAGTCAAGTTCATTGATAGTGCTATTCAGATCTTCAATGTTTTTGTTTTTTTGTCATCTCGTTCTATCAGTTACTGAAAAGGAGTGTTAAAAATTCCATCTGTGATTATGGATTTGTCCATTTCTCCTTTTAGTTCTGTCAGTTTTTGTTTTACATATTTTGAAAACCTAATGTTAAATTTTGCTGTTGAATTGACCTCTTTATCATGAAATACCCTTCTTTTTTTTTGCAGTTTTTGGCCAGGGCTGGGTTTGAACCCGCCACCTCTGGCATATGGGGCCAGGACCCTGCTCCTTTGAGCCACAGGTGCTGCCCCTGAAATGCCCTTCTTTATCTCTAGTAATATTTCTTATCTTAAAGTCTACTTTGGCAGCCTTTTTATCATTAGTGTCTGCGTGGTAAATCTTTTTCCATCCTTTTACTTTGAACCTCTGTTTGTTCTTTTTGAGTGTGTTTCTTGTAAACAGCATATAATCAGACTGGTTACTTTAATCCCATTTGACAGTCTGTCTTTTAATTGGATTGTTGAGTCCATTTACACTTAATGTACTCATGGGTACAGATGAATTTAAGGAAGCTGATTATAACAGTTCATTCTCACAGTGTTCTAGGCCCAGCTTGAGAGCCAGAGGCCAGTCTGTATCCTTCCCTCTTGAGCTGCACCTCAGCCTAACTTTCTGTAGGGTGGTCCTCTTTAAGGATGAGTGTAGTTTTTTGATTTATAGGGAAACTAAGGATAAAGATGGGATATAAACTGAATGTTGATTCTAGTTTCATACTAGTTCACTTCTCAAGCATTGACCTTGTTCATAGGCCCAGAGCTATACATCCACAAAACCAATAGAAAGCCTGTGCTGACATTTGTCTTATGAGTTTTCTAGAAAATGTGAACTTGCATATAGACCCAGTTGATTTTATACATTTTTGGTCTTATATAGTGCTCTTTTATTTTTGGTTTCCAGAGAATAGATGAAATCATGAAGAGAACAAGGAAGAGTGATGTGTCTCCAGAAGTGAAGGTAGGAATTCAGATGATCATTTTAATAGTTCATGTGCTGAATAGAAAAGAATAGCAAAATATTCAGTGACATTGTAGGTCTTGGAGAAGAGCCAGAAAAAATGGACTCTTCTGCTTCATTTCTGTCTAGGTTAAGGAGGGAATAGGTGCCAGGAAAACAAAAGAGGAGTTTCAGAGGTAGAGTGGGTAAAAGATTCTCTTAGAACAGTGGGGTGGAGATGCAGGAAGAGGCACAGGAGTCCATGAACAAAAGAGAATGGTGACCTAATAACAAGGAAAACACCACTGAAGAGTCAATTGCCACACAATAGGCAGATGGTCCAGAAGGGTTCCAAATGTCCTCACTTTGAAAAAGCACTTGTTTTTCTATTTGATGTCAGATTTCCCTCTTTTCATTCACCCTCTATTTGTTTTCAGAAAGAGGACCCCAAAGTGGGGATTCAGCCTACTACTGTGTGTGTGGAAAATAAGACGAAACCTGTTGTCCCCAACAAAATAGGTGAGCATGAAATCTTTTTCTTGATTTCTTCCTTTTAGCAACAAGAGCTCATAAAACTTCCTGCAGGAGAAAAACAAGAGGGCAACTGCTGGCAGGGGCCTGTACGGTTTCCCTTCCCTGGTACTGTCTCTCCAGCACAGGGTCTGTCAGCTTTATTTGGGAAATCCCGGGGTTCCTTGGTTACTCCAGTAATCCCCGTATAGGTGGCATGCTGTCTGCTGGCTCATGATGCTTTGCAAGAGAGCCTAACTCCTGGTCAGGTTTTATCAAGACCTGACTCTGCTCTTCTACAGAGGTTCTACCCACCTGCTAATAATGTAATTTGTTTTCTTTTCCCCTATGTGTAGGTGATTACATAGGGTTATTTGTGGTTCTTTCTGCAAAAGATGTTACATTATTAGTGAAGCAGAAGATTAAATTAATTCCCTTGATCTAAATGTCCTGTTATTTCCTTATTTGGAATATTTTATGATTAACACAAGGGCCTTTGTGTTCTTAATCAGAAATCAATGGATTGAACACCTGCCAGGAAGTTAATGCTGTGGGGCGTAGTGCCCCAGAAACTGTTCCCCAAGACATTTTCTCTAATGGGCTTAAACCAGTTGGGGGACTTGTTCATCTGGATGCCCTTGATGGGAAATCAAACAGTCTGGATGATTCAACTGAAGACGTTCAATCTATGGATGTGAGGTATGTCTGTTTCTTTTGTTTTTTAAGCCTCATCTCTTCTCCAAATGCTGCCACTGTCTTTTATTTTATTTATTATTTTTTTTTTTTTTGGAGACAGAGTCTCACTTTGTCACCCTTGGTAGAGTGGCCATGATGTCACAGCTTACAGCAACCTCCAGCCCTTGGACTTAGGCAATTCTCTTACCTCAGTCACCTGAGTAGCTGGGACTACAGGCACCCACTACAGTGCCCGGCTGTTATTTTTTGTTGTTGTTGCAGTTTGACCAGGGCCAGGTTTGAACCTGCCACCCTTGGTATATGGGGCCAGCACCCTACTCGCTGAGCCACAGGCACTGCCCTATTATTTTTTTTTATTAAATCATAACTTTGTACATTGATGGGGGTTCAGTGTACTGCTTTGATATACAATGTGAAATGCTTACATTGAACTAAGTAACACATCCTGCCACTGTCTTTTAGTTGGTTTCTTGTTCTTTTACACACAAAAGAAAAAATCTAAAGCAGGTTTGGTTGACATTACAGTGAAGCTATCAGTACTCTAACACCAGTGTCTTGGGTTGGGTTCTCTAGAAGCAGAGTCTGGGGCAGAGTTTCTAGGGCATGTGATTCATTAGATGAGAACTCCCAGGAATCTTGCAGGAGAAAAGGGAAGGAGGGAAGCTGCTAAGCAAGGATGTAGCTGATCCTACAGGAGCACAGGAGGATGTTTCCACCAGAGACAGCTCCTCTGAGCTTTTGCAGTTCAACTGTTTTTTCTAGATTCTTCTCTAAGATCTCATCAAGGAAGAAAAGAACACCAACGAGGAGACTCCTTCCATCTCCAGGGCAAGGGGAGAGAGAAAAAAAGACTAGGCTCAGCTGGGCAGAAGCTAGATTAGTCAGGGTGGATCGGCAGCCTCTCTTTCGAGAGCAAGCAGTGGATGAGAGTCACTGCACGTGACTAGGTGGGTGGTACTGGGGCCCTCCGACCTTAACTGAGCACCTATTTCAGGTAGCTCAGCATGAACTCATCCCTGCATGATCAGATCACATTCCCAGGAACCCTGGTAGGAGGAAAGGATTGTTCTCCCCATTTTAAAGGGAAGGAAACTGGGAGGCTGCAAGGTGGCAGCACCAGGAGCCCCAGTGTTATTTAGGGCCCTACCTCAGCTTGCTTTGAGCTCTGAGCGTTTGCTTTCTATTTGAATGTCCCATTCTGAAAGTCCTGGAGTTGCCTTGCTTCTTTATAGTAGAGCACTAATGCCTGTGGGTTTGGTTTTTTTTGTTTGTTTGTTTGTTTGTTTTACTTTCACCCTTTGGGATGAGCTTGGCCATCACAGCCCTGCTCAGTCTGCAAGGGCCTTGTGTCCACCATCTGAACTCAGATTTGAACACACTTGTATTTTTTACAATGTGTTACATGCAAACTGACTCTAAATCCACCTCTTTAGAAAAGTAGTATAACAAAATATTGCAAATTGAATTAATATATTGTGCTTAGTTCTGGTACTCATTCTCTCTCTCTCCCTGTTTCCCTCTTTCCCTCCCTCCTTCTACCCTCTCCCTGGCCTCTGTCTCTCATCTAGTCCTGTTTCAAAAGAAGAGCTTATTTCCATCCCAGAATTTTCACCAGTGAGTGAAATGATTCCTGGAGTGTCTCTGGACCAAAATGGAACTGGTAATGCCCGAGCACTTCAAGATATCTTAGATTTCACTGGTCCCCCTACATTCCCCAAGAAATCCAGTGAAAATCTGAGCCTGGATGACTGTAACAAAAACCTTATCGAAGGATTTAACAGTCCTGGCCAAGAAACTACTCTCAACACCTTCTGTTGACAAATACAGTATCCCTTTAATGAAAGGTACAGTATTTTGATGATATTCTAAATCCTTAACTCTTTAGCTGGGATTTGTAAAGATAAGATAAATTATCACTCAGCTCTTAGATGGTCAGTTTTATTTGAAAAATGTAAACACAGATGTATTACAGCATATACAAGAACTGAGATGAATTTCAAGTAATTCCTTCACATGCAAGCCTTCAATGCCCTGCCCTGCCCTGCCCTGCCCTGCCCAGCCCCGCCCTACCCCACCACACCCCACCACACCCCTGCTGTTTGGGGTGTGTGGATGGGAAGGTTAAAAAGCACTGGCAAGTTTTTACCTGTGCAGCAGCACCCTTTTTAGGGGCAAGAGAAGGAAGGTCTGGTGGTGTTAGTAAAATGAATCCACTCCTCGGGTTTTACCAAATGACATCCCACGTTCTATCTAGATCGTTAATGTGTACTGTGAGTGTTGGACCAAATGATTTACTGTTCTATTGACCTGTTCTGGATGCTCTCGAAGCAGACATATATGTTCTTAGATCACAACTGAGGGTGAGAAGAACTGCAGTTGGTGCCCTGAAGGTTTCCCCCCACGTTTGGCCTTTTTCTCGCCCAACTTCTAGAAACTATTCTCATTTGAGTAAGCCTGTCTGTGGCTCACATGCACTCTCAGTGCAGGTCTGTGCACGTTGTCATATACACCTCACATTTTATTTACTTCGCTTTGGGGCTTGTCTTTGAATAACGAAAACACAATTAGAATCTATCACCAAAGCGTTTCGTAACTTAATTCCAATTGCTCCTCCTGTTGTAGACTTTTAAAAACATTTTTATATTCTCAGAATTCTCTCAGCCACTTTATTTTTTTTATGGTACTCCACTCCTATAACAGAAATTCGATGCCTAAGATGATTTAGTCCAACTTTTAAAATTCTCAAATGAAGACACAGGTTGGAGAGGCCACACAGCTGAGGTGACTATGTTCTGGGTACTTAATGCTACCTGACCTTAGCTCCTGCCTGCAGACAACAAGTTTGAGACTCTGCTTCTCTTCATTCCCAGGTACATGACAGGTCACTTTTAGAGTGAACTGTATCCCTAGCTTGGAAGAGCATCTTATCTTCTCGGGCACTTAAAATACGGAATTCACCTGAGTATTCTAGTTCCCTGACATCCATATGGCTTAATATTTATTAAGGGGTTTCTATTATGTTAGCGTACTTTGACTTAACCAGCTTCCCTACGGTCACTTAACCTCATTATCCAATAAGGACCAGAAATTCACGAAACCTATGAGAGTGTTCATAGGTCCTCAAATTTATTCTAGCATCTCCAACTGAAAGACGTGCTACACCCCTGTCTAAAAAGATAAAAGAATCTTGGCTAAATCATTTTATCCACACTGCTTATATATTTTCATTTGTCATTATGATGTAGTGTAGTTCTCAAATTCTTCTCATTCAATGGTGGTACCATCCATCCCCACAAGGGGGCGTTTGGAAACATGGTGATGGGTTTTGTTGTCACAGTGGCTTGAGGCATTTGGAAGGCAAACCTTGAGGCGCTCAATGTCTGCAGGTTTGGGGAAGGTCCCACACAAGGAGAATGTGACCCACCTCTAAGAATAGAGCCGTGCAAAATACTGTGGCACTTCCCATGACAAATACTGCGTGAGCCAAGAAAAGGTCATTGCCAGGAGAGTAGAAAGTACCACAGTGTGTGATCGTTTTGTGCAGTAGATGCTACACAGGGCAGAATACCTGGTGCTTTTCAGTGGTCTCATCTGGTTGTGTTTTTGACTTGACACAGGTGGTGTTTGGAGAACCCTCGCAGCTGCTGGTCGTCAGCCCTGGCTGCTGGCCATCTGAAGCTTCTGTCACCCTAAACTGCTGGGCTCCAAGTCATTAGATCAGAATGTAACCGTATTCCTAGGTAGTATGTTAAACACTGGCCACTCTTGGTAGAAACCTTGAGACTTGTTGCCTTGTTGGGCTTTAGCAAAGTTGCGTTTTACAGTTCTATTTATGAGCTTCAGCCGCTGACAAAGCACTTCCTGTACTTCTCTATTATCATAGTGACCTTCCGAGTAAGCTGAGTGGTTCTGCTCAGAAATTCACTTTACAAACATTGTTATTCCCAAAGTTGGCACATGTAAACACTTAGCTGTCTTTTCCTGTTAAATAATCTAGACATTTACCCAAACTCTAGTTCAACTTATACTCAACTTGAGCTGCTTATTTCCCTGTCTTTGCTAAGAAAGAGAAGAAATTCAGGAGTCCCCCCGCCCAGCCCCCGGGTCTCTCTGTTGGAAGGTACTAGCAAGAAGCCTTTTATCATTATTGTTAAGCTTTGCCACCTGCAAAATGCATTACCCCACAGTACTCTTTGGGGGTTAAGGTAGTAAGTTTGGTTGAATAAGAAAGTAAAAACAGTTTGTAATGCTTTCTATTCTCTTATGCATATTCTTGTGTACATGGGCAACTGAATCTAGCCAGAGCCCTTTGATCTCACACCATAAAATATCCCAACTTGTAGTCACTCCAAACCATCAAGTGGCTTTCCAACCGGATCGATCTGAATCACTTGTCTCATGTGTAGGTGGTTGGTTTTCATGTCCTCACCATTGTTTTTCTATTGGATGTTGGGAATTTCCTTTGTTTGTTCTTGTGTTTGCCCAACTATAAGAAAATCAGGCAAAAGTGAAAATCATAGTGTCTGAAACAAGGGGGCTCCAAACTGGACCCCATATGTCACTTTATTAGACTTTAACATACAAAAATCTGAAGGGGGGACAAAATGACACCAGAATGTACGCTTCACACATTTTATGCCATATAATTGTGCGTTTTCTTAATTTTGTTTATTGTGGTGAAATGTGACTTTCAGATTAAAATAACCTTTTCTTCTTCGAAAACGTGTTGTTTTGACTTATATAATTTAGGGTTTGGAAAGCTCCACAATTCTGAGAGGGCTGCAATCAGGCAATATAAAGAAGGCTCAGTAGTAATCTTGTTCATATGCTTTTAAAGCCAGCTACACTTTAAGAACTTATTCATTATGTAAACTGTGTATGTTTGTGTATGTGTATATACTAAATAAAATATATGCCGCCAAATAATACAGTGCCATTGATCTTGAATATGGGGGGAAATCCCTTTTATGACAAGCACATAAAATATGATAGCATGGTCTGACTTTCCAAAAAATGCCTTGTCATCTTTCTTACAGCTTTATTTTCTCAATGTCTGTTTTGTGATCTGTTGTACCTCACAGCACCATTGTGACTGCGGTGATGCCTCATTTGCATGATGTATACATCGTGTTTAATGTGAAATACATTTTCATTGAAGAGTCTGATGGCTTGCTAGTGTTTTGTTTCTGTAAGCTCAGTGAAGAAATGTGGTGCTAAAACTAAATTTTTTAAAACCCATGTGGGAAAAAAACCCAAGTCCTGTGTGAGTGTGGGTGTCCTTTCCCTGTCAAACTCATTATAAATTCCTGTTACTAGTGCCCAATGGAGCCAGCTATGTAAACAAGCTTACTCAAATGGTGAACTGTCCCTGAAATGCGGTGAACTTCTGAGTAAAGTTGCTATACCGTCATACCATGGATGCAAGGGATCTCTGGCTAGCTAAGGCAGTTGGCCTTAGTGTAGTCTATAAAAACCTGGCACATAGCTGTTTCGGGTGTCTAACTTACAGGCTTGTTCACTACCTAGGAGACAGTACCAGGCCAGACCAGGAGCCAGGCGAGCAGGACTAGAATTAGGAATAGAGGGCCTGTCACTGCTTCTCTCCTCAGCTCTTCTGACAAAACTTCCGGTTAGAGGACAGAAGCAGACACTATTTCCACATGCAGGCCTCTCACTTCATTAGAAGTAGCTTATGTCATGAGCTCTGCCCATATAGTCTATATTAGTGGCCAGTCATTCCTAAGAACAGTTTCTGGTTTGGGGATATTCTTGATATTTTCTCATTTTTAATATCTTCTTTCCTGTATGTACAGGTTTCCCGTTAATCAAATGCTTTATAAACTAAATTTGTTTCTGATTTTTATTATTTATTTATTTATCTTTAGGGTCTCACTGTTGCCCAAGCTGGGGTACAGGCGATGTTAGCCTAGCTCACAGCAAGCTCAAACTCTTGGACTCAAGCTATCTTCCTGCCTCAGGCACCTACTACCACACCTGGCTAATTTGTCTATTTTTTGTAGAGATGGGGGTCTTGCTGTGTTGCCCAGGCTGGTCTCAATCCTCTGGACTCAAGTGGCCCTCCTGCTTTGGCCTCCCAAAGTGCTGAGCTTATAGACATGAGCCACTGTGCCCAGCCTATAAACTAAATTTAGAAAGTAGACATAAAGAGCTGGTTTCTAGAACTATTTTCATTACATCAGGGCCCAGCACAGGGGGATCTCCACCCCTATTCCTGGGCACTGTTTGGAAAGTGCAGTTATGTAAGAAAATGAAGTGAAAACTCTTAGAAACATTAGAAACAAGCTGCTTTGGCTCTGCGCCTGTGGCTCAATCAGCTAAGGCGCCAGCCATGTACACCTAAGGTGGTGGGTTCAAATCCCCAGCCCAGGCCCGCCAAACAACAATGATGGCTGCAACCAGAAAATGGCTGGGCGTTGTGGCGGGCGCCTGTGGTCCCAACTACTTGGGAGGCGGAGGCAGGAGACTCGCTTGAGCCCAGGAGTTGGAGGTTGCTGTGAGCTGTGATGCCATGGCACTCTACCCAGGGGGATAGCTTGAGGCTCTGTCTCAAAAAA
>CAUYQV010150641.1:0-16479 GCA_963574575.1 Galagoides demidoff | reverse complement strand
GTGGTCCCAGCTACTTGGGAGGCTGAGGCAGGAGACTCGCTTGAGCCCAGGAGTTGGAGGTTGCTATGAGCTGTGATGCCATGGCACTCTACCCAGGGGGATAGCTTGAGGCTCCGTCTCAAAAAAAAAAAAAAAAATTCAATACCTGGGATATGGTACACGCTGCTGTAGGTGTTAAAGTTGTGCCATGTATAGGAAAATGTATGATTGGTGCAGAGTCAAATAATATTTTAAATAATTAACATCACAATTAAATAATTTATTTCTCATTTTCTTTCTTTCTTTCTTTATTTTGTAGAGACAGGGTCTCCCTTTATCACCCTTGGTAGGGTAATATTTCTCATTTCTTAGAAAATTCTTTATGGTCAAATTCAATTAATATTTAAATAAGCAAAGTGCACCCCTATAGGGAATATTTTATAGCTGTTAGAATTAAGTATGTTTATAAATACAGACAGCCCCCAGAAGCTACCAAAAAGTATACTAGAATCATATTCATATTAAAAATACAAAACTTTACTTGCCTGTGTGAATATAACTCCATATGTAAATGAATAGTGTACATTATGGAGAGTTTTTAGACCAGAGACATTAGGTTATCTTGGGAAGGAAACTGGAGATAAATAAAAGTAAACATTCACATTTTACTTGATTTTTTAACTGTTTCGACCTTTACAAAAACGTGTAAAAAGGAAACTAGAAAAAAGTTATATTTCTTTATTTTACTTTGATTTTTCCATTTGAGGTTGTTTTCTCAAGCTTTGATTCTTAATGCTTCATTAGCCTTTGTGGGCAGTTCCAAAACTTACCCACAATACATTTGACATTCCAGTTCAGTTTTGCAAAGAAAGTTTCTTCCACAAAACATCAAATGATCTTTAACTAAAAGTCCAGACTATACCCTTCCGCATGACACGGAGTAAACAGCCCTTAATGATTTCTTGCTTAGGTAAGCTATTAACATTCATAGAGTGTCTATTACTGAACTTGATTGCCTTGTGTGTCAAAGTGACAGATCTATAGCTGCTATGATAATGTTTCAGTGCATAAGCACCTATGGCCAATTAATCCCTTATGAATTGGACTACAGTTAGCCAGTGGTGACAGCATTGGAAGTGGGTCAGTTCTCCTTGATAAAGGACACCTCAATACGTAAACTGGCATCAGTAAGTATTTCCAAGGGTACCGACACACAACTGTAGGGCTACTTTATCAAGAAGAAAGTTTAAAACTTCACAATGTGGCTCAGATTCTAGGATCAACAGACCAGAGCTTGTTAGCTCTGGGAGAATGTCTTTTTTGGCTTAAAATTAACAATTATAAACATTCTTCTGAGAGAATTCTTTGCAAAGACAGAACAAGTATATTCTGAATGCTCAAGGCACTGAATTAAATGCCTCTCTATGACAAACACAACTCATCCCAAATTGAGGAAGGATGGCAAAGTTTTACATTTGCATATGCAAATAAATGATGCATATGCAAATAAATGACTCATATGCCCAGAAATCATGATATTGCCTGGCACTGTTTTACTTGTACCAAATAACCAAGGCACAATGAGAAATAAGGTAATCCCTGCATATTTTTAACACCTAGCAAATAAATGAATAAATAAAGCAGTGCCTGTGGTTCAGCGGGCAAGGCACCAGCCCCATATACCAACAGTGGCAGGTTCAAACCCCACCCCAACCAATCTGCAGTAAAAAAAAAGAAAAAATAGCCGGGCATTGTATTGGGCACCTGTAGTCCCAGCTACTTGGGAGGCTGAGTCAAGAGAATCGTCTAAGCCCAGGAGTTGGAGGTTGCTGTGAGCTGTGTGATACCACAGCACTCTACCGTGGGTGATAAAGTGAGACTCTGTCTCCACAAAATAAATAAATAAATAAATGAATGAATGAATAAATAAAATAAGCAAAACAACACTATTCAATAAATAATTTGTATTGTCAGTTACTAATATGATAGAAGAACTGCTGTTTGATGAAGACTTGTCAGAATCTAAATTGTTTTTCATCAATTTCAATTGCAAAATGTCCACTTTTCTTTTAAAATCAGATGGAAGAAAACATTGTATATATCCTTGAATCAATTTATATGCCTTAACAAACAGAAACACTGAATTCAAATATCATTTAACACAAATTTTGTGCTTGTAAAATATTTTATAACCAAAAATTGGTGTATAACCACATCTAATTTTTATAGTATACAATTGGTAACTAATTTTTTACGTTTTAAAGTGAAACACTAAAAATTTACCTATGTGATGAATTCAAATTTCAGTAAAATTCTGGCAACTCTTTCTATATTCTGTGGATGTAACACTAGTTTTATATCCCACAAAAGGGCAAACCTTACTTAAAGTTATTTAGTATATTTCTTTACAGGAATCATCACTAGTGTTGCAATATTTGGGATTTACTTATGCTAACAAGTTTACTCATTGTTCATCTGAAAGTCAAATTAACTGAGAGTCTTGCTGTCTTATTTGCTAGGTATGGCAACCAGAATCATGTTAGTTAATTGGGAAAAGTCTTAGAAACTCAGGGCCTATTTGGGAGAATGTAGGTTCAAAGTATTCTTAAACTATTGGATGTCAAATGTAGGTCAGAAGAGGTGGAAGGGCTGTGAAGATCAGCTTCAAGGCATTCCAATCATTAATATAAAGCAATTATTTTCACAGACTAATGCCCAAATCATCAATTGTTATCCATTAATGTAATTAGTATAATTAAAGATAATTATTGTGTCACAGTGCTTTCATGGTCTTCACTAATTGAAATATATAATTGCACCAATTTCGGTCAGCTGAAAAAAATTTTAAGAATTCACAAAAACATCACTCTAACAAAGCTAATTTTTGAAAATTATATATACATGGTAAAATTCTCCCAGTTATGGACCATATGGGTATTTTAAAATGATGCTTACTTGCTCCCTACAGACACTTAAATATTTACTAAACTCCATATAATAAATGTTTTTGGTGAATAACAAACAGTTCTTGCAAAAAAACAGTAGAATGCTATTATGTTTTATTTTTGTCTACCCATAGTCTGATGATGAATCTTAGATGTTTCTAATGTAGTGACATTTCTTACTCACAAGGGCTAGAATGCCCATCAGTAGGTTGCCCTGAAGAAATATCCTTTTCATCTGCATGGAGTCATAACTTGGTCAATTTTCTCGAACCTGTATTAGGAATCTCATCCCAACACATTTTTCAGTAGACTGACTGCCATAATGGAAAGTTTCTCCCAGGTTGAAAGCTGATGATGTGAGTGAATGCAAAATGTATGCAGATGCCACTCTGAACGCCCTATCCCAGGATGGAAGGAGATTGCACAGCCATTGATACATACTAAATATTGGGTTCTTTTGATTATTAGAAATATCTGTGATGAAGTCTAGGAGTGAAACTTATTAAGTATGTGATATGATGGCAAAAATGAAACTCCATGAACCTCATTTTCTTCCTCTATAAATGAGAATCATGATAACCAATGACATCATTTATTAATTCCCCCTAGATGTGATGTATACATTAGAAGCAATTATACTTTATTGTTAGTTCATTTTCAAACAATAAAATGGTGGTAACATAGAGTGGATGTGTTGACTGGAAGACGAGTCTCTGAAGATTCTCACCTCTCTGCTTGTTTTGTGAGTCGAGACAATGATGTCCTTTGTTGTGTATTTTGTATTCCAAGAGGTTTGTATACTACAGCAAACAGCCTTGGAAGACAAAGGTAGTAGTGTCTGTCTCTAAGGCAGGAAATTTTTTACTGTCTAGTAGAATAAAATGTTTCCCTCTGGGGAAGGGTCTTATAGTTCCTTATAAAGTATTGTTTCTTAAGCTCAGGGTTTCTCAAGAGTGGTGCAAATTCATGGTGTAAACAGCATCCCCCAGGACCTGTTTTGATATCTTTGCTGTGGGTCTCTTGTGGGATTGGGGGGTAAGGGGAACAGAATTGAGCATGCAGGTGATGTTCTTGCTGTACATGAGTAAGAAAGCACTTTGTCTCCAACCCAGGAGGCTTGATCTCCTGGCAGCATGTAGAAATGATGGCAGGCTAACATTTTAGCTTACAAGAGGGGGGGAAAAATACACATTTTCTGTCATTCTTAGTAGGGCACTTATCATGACACCTTTACATGTTTATGACAAATATTGTCAGAGCTGGCTGGGCATGGTGGCCCATGCCTGTAATCCTAGCACTCTAGGAGGCCAAGGCAGTTGGATGGCTTGAGCTCAGGAGTTCGAGACCAGCCAGAGCATGGCAAGACCTGATCAATAGTAAGAAGAGAAAAACTAGCTGGACACTGTGGTGAGTGCCTTGGTCTCAGCTACTGGGAAATCTCAGGCCGGAGGATCTCTTGAGCCCAAGAGTCTGAGGTTGCTATGAAGTATAATGACACTACAGAATTCTACCCAGAACAAAGGAGTGAAAATCTGTCAAAAAAAAAAAAAAAAGGAAAATAAAAAAAGAAATATTGTCAGATCTGCTCAATGTATTCCAAAAAGTTTTAGATCCTTACAAAAGTAGCATTTTCCTTAACTAATGTAAGTAATTTAAAATAAGTAACCTTTGTTAAAGATCAGATTGTGTAACTTCCTTCTGGAGTCATTACTATATAACATAGAATACTGTATTCCCAGTCCCACTGAACGTCTGCATCATGCGGGTTGAACCCCTGAATTTCTTGTTTATAGCTAAGTATTATACACTGTACAACGTAAGTTCAGTAAGACCAGGGGTTTTATCTGCTTTCTTAAAGTACCTAACTGGGTCAAAAGTAGACACATTATATTTATTCATACCATAGTGAGTGACCAGCTAGTAGAATAATACGTCACATACTCATAGCTCTTTCTAAAACTATTATCCAGAAAGAAAAAGGAGTATTTCTCCATAATTTTATCTTTCTAAATTAATTATCCTAATGATATGTTGATTCAGATGATGCTTAAGAGTAAATATTTGAAAATAAGTACTTACAAATAATTATTTAATGTAAAAAATAATTTAATATTTTCAATGACAGCAATTTTTAAAAATTGGATCTACCAACAACAATAGTCTATAGGAGTGGCCAGTATAAAATGTGATGTAAAGAGGATCAGATCCGTATATTGCTACTTAGTAGCAAGGTGCTATTGACAAGTCATTCAATCACACTAAGCCTCAGTTTCTTCCCACATAAAATGGAAATAATGCCATTTTGCTGTATGGTAAATGAGTTCATTTATACAAAGTAATTAGCATGGTATTCAATATATAGCAAGTACTAAAAGAATAAGAAAGTGTATTACATAAAAACTCTGAAGGTTATCTTAATTTAAAGCAAGTAAAATTAGGTTCTATAACTACCTTTTGATCTCATGACAAATTCAAGACAAAACTAAAACATGAAAATAATATTCAGGCATAGGTTGGCCACAGTGGCTCACACCTGTATTTCTAGCACTTTGAGAGGCCAAGGAGGGAGGATCACTTGAGGCCAAGAGTTTGAGAACAACTGCCAAGGTAGCTTGGGGATGAGCCGTTTGTACAAAAAGTTTTAAGACTATCCAGGCCTGGTGATGCAGGCCTATAGTCCTAGCTACTTGGGAGGCTGAGGGAGGAGGATCCCTTGAGCTCAGGAGTTAGAGGTAACACTGAGGCTCTGTTATACCACTGCACTCCAGTCTCTCTGACACACACACACAACACCACAGGGATGTCCTACCCCATGATTTGTTGAGCCCTGCGTTTGCTCCATTTCCTAATGTGCATTATGCTCATTTGAACAAAGAGGTCATCAGGCCACTATGATTTTTGTAAATACATACATGAACAAGTCATCATTAGGCAAGTAAAATGGGCTCTACACAGAGGTATCTTTTTCTTCAAAAGAAGTTAGTGAAGCATGGTAGAGAGATCACACGGTTTGGAGTTACATAATTTTATATTCCATCTTTATGAACTTACAAAATTTGATGGACTCTTCTGAACTTTAATATCCTTATTTATAAAGCAGGGTTTGCAGGAGGGGTGAGGGGTGGGAGTCTCACTCTGCTGCCCAGGCTATGGTCATGGCATCAGTCTACCTCACCGCAACCTAAGACTCTTGAGTTCAAGTGATTTTCCTGCCTCAGGCTCCTGAATAGCTGGGACTACAGACATCCACTGTGTTACCATCATAACTGGCTATTTTTTTCTATTTTTCGTAGAGATAGGGCCTTGCTCTTGCTCAGGCTGGTCTTGGACTCCAAGCTTAAGGGATCCTCTAGCCTCAGCCTCCCAGAGTACCAAGATTATAATAGTGAGCCATGATTCACTGTGCCTGCCCATAAAGCAGGACTAATATAGTTGGTAGTTTAGCACACAGACTAAATAAAATCATGTATGTCCAGCATAGTAAGAAATAATAACCACAATCATGACTTTTAAAAAGTTAAATTAGTTACTAATATTTCTTAAGTTCTTTAATATGTGGTTTATATGTCCGATTGCCTTCCACTGTCACAGGTTGGTTAAAAGAGTCTCTGAGGTTGTTCTGCTTGCTATATCCTTAGGAAAACCCTGGGATTTATGCTTCTAGGAGCAGCCTACATATTACAAGCCTGTCAGACACTGTTCACCCCGGCCAAAAAGCTGTTCAGCATCTTTCCAATCTAGCAGTGTTGACAAACTCTGTTTTCCAGGATTATCCAAACCAGCCACAGAGGCCCGAATCGCTCACATCTGCTCATTTACTAGAATAACTTAATCTATTGTCTCTTTCTTCTTCAGCCTTTATAACCATCTCTTCGTCCTCCAATTACTCTTACCAAGCCCCTTAAATCCAGACAGTTAAGCACTTGATGTTACAGAAGAAATTCTCTGATAGATCAAAACAGTTTGAAAACATCATACACAATCCCAGATAAAATTTTCACAACATATATTAGTGAGAAAACGTTACTGAGTCCCCAGAGTCATGGTAATACCGTAAAGGCAGGAAGAAAACTTAGTGATGTTGTCCTGCCTACTCCACAATCACTGTGTGCGTAACTAACTGTAAAAGAATCGGGTTGCTTTTTAAATACTGTGCAGCCTTATTTCTGCATAGCCTCTGGAAACAAGTCTTTAAGTATACTGAAACTATTTTGTGTACTATTAATGAGTAAGCACACAGATAGCTGGGAACTGTAGGCCTCACTGGGGAAACAAAAATACTCATAGCATGCAAAGATGAGAAAGGATTCCGAGTTACTGGTTTGGAGACACAGAAATCAACAGAAGGCACGATGATTTCTGTGTAGCACAGGAGCTCTTTGAAGTTATTTTTACCCTTAGAATTTATCCATCCTGATCTTATACATTATAAGACCTTAAAGAAACAACATTCTACAGTAATGAGTATACCTATTACTCATATGGTAGTTTCTAAAAACCATTCCCTATCAAGGGTCCTTGGAGAAATGGCTGACGATAGACTTAGCAGGGAAAGTGCAAGAATAATATTTTTTTTTGTCAGAAAGTAAGTAAATGTTTAAGAACTAATGAGAGCATATTAAAATTAAAAGTGGAGACACTTTGAAAGGTTCCCCCCAGCCAAAAAGATTGAAATTAGAAAAAAAAACACTTATTCATACAAAAATGTCTGATAATGAATACAGATGTAATACCAGAATGTTTCAAATCACCATTTGGAAACCTCCATTAACTCAAAGACTCTATTAGATTAGTGTAAGAAATGACTGATACCAAATCTCAAAGTATCACCTAAGAAATTACTTTTTTAATTGCAGAAGGAAATGCATCTAATCCAAATGAATATAGTCACCCATTTATGAACCAAGGGATCACATGGCTTTGGCCATAACTAAATAAATTGACGTGGTAAGTCTTGATATGATGCAAAAATAAGCGTCAACCATCACCTACATAGTACTCTTGCCAAAATAAATCCCACATGAAACTGCCAATGAGACAAGTGACAAATCAACAGGCTTAAAGTATCAAAAAGGTTCAAGACGGGAGTGACAAACATGGTTGGGAGCAGGGGTCACTGTTCTGTTTTAAAGAAAACTATAAACACATCAACAAATATGGCGTCATAGAGCACTAATGGAGGGAGGAAGGAAAGAGGACTGGATTAAAGAGGACTGACCTGCCATAGAAAACGAGTCTCTGCTTGTCCCATTTCAACCATTGCTCCCAGTACTAGTGACTTCTTCATTTAAAAGAGAAAACAAAGCCAAAATACTTTTCACAATTCAGATGAATACGTAGAAATTTAACTGGCCGCATAATGGATCTTAATTCCTGATAATGGTATTAGGTGCAGATATTGGCTGAAAATCTTAGTATGGTTTTGATTCTCTCGTATACACACACACACCAGTTACCTGGTAGGTGGAAAGAAGGCAGTAATAAAATAATGGAAATAATTTTACCAAATAAAACAAATTCCCAATAAGGAATGAAGCATAGCTAAAAAACTTGTAGGGAGCAAAAGAAAAACGGAAGGCAGAGCCTGTGGGTCAGTGAGTAGGCCACTGGCCCCATATACTGAGGGTGCTGGGTTCCTAGCTGGCCCTGGTCGAATTGCAATTAAAAAAATGTATATATTTTTGTTTTGTTGTGTTTTTTCTTTGTGTGTTTGTTTTGGGCTTTAGTAGCCCTCTAAAGTCTAATGTTTGTTTCCTCCACATTTCAGTATTCAAACTCAAAAAAAAAATACTTTTTATAGAATAGTCACAACAGTTTGCAAATATAAAAGAATTAACCATCTGGAACCACCTAAACAAGAATCATTCCAGCACTGACAATCTGCTATAAACATGAATAAAAAATCCAATTGTGGCCCACATTGAGAGAAGATAAGGGTTTTCAGATGAATTACTGAGATAGTTAGAGGAGAAAATTATTTGCAAAAGCAATTAACAATGAGCAGAAATAAACAAGAAGTCTTTCAATCTGAGGGTAATACCCATGAATCCTATTCTATATTCACTAATCTTTATTATGAAGTTAATATGATGCATCTCTTAGATGCAGGTAAATTGCACATCTGAGAGCCTGTGCTCTGGATCACATCAATGGTATTATTCAACAACCAAATGGTATCCTGTCTAGTTTAGAAATAAGATGAGCAGAATATATTTTTAGAGCATGCTATTTGAATGCTTAGGATGTAAGAAATAGACAATTGTATATCATAAACTTAAATATTCTAGAGAACAGTATATTTACTCGAGGTTTTATAGCTTTGAGTGTTTCATAAATGCATTCTTAGTACATGAAATCTGGGAGCTTGTAATCACAGAAAAATTTCAAATCAAACAGATAAATGAGTTCAAACTGATAGTACAGATCAGAAGAAAAACAAAAGTAAAAACTAGGGACATGGATCTATGGAAAAGGATAGAGAATCTAGAGATGAACCCAGACACATGTCATCATTTAATCTTTGATAAGCCTAACAAAAACACACAATGGGGAAAAGAATCCTTATTTAACAAAAGGTGCTGGGAGAACTGGTTATCCACATGCAGAAGACGGGACCTATACCTCTCACCATGGACAAAAGTTGATTCTTGTTGAATAAAAGATTTAAAGTTAAGATATGAAATAATAAGAAGTCTAGAAGAGAGTGTGGGAAAAACACTTAAAGATACTGGCCTGGGAAAAAAACTTTATGAGGAAGACCCCCTAACAATTGTAACAATACCAAAAACAAATAACTGGGGCCTGATCAAGCTAAAAACCTGAAACTTACTAAATGTAGAATATAAACGTCTTAACATAATAACTAAGAAAATGCCATGAAGGCTATGTTAACCAGTTTGATGAAAATATTTCAAACTGTATAGAAAACCAGCACATTGTACCCCATGACTGCATTAATGTACACAGCCATGATTTAATAAAAAAAAAAAAAAATCAGCAAATGGCCGGTTAGAAAATAAATAGCTAAAATTAAAAAAAAAAAAAAAAAAAAAAAAACTTTTGCACAGCTTAGAGTACCACAAACAGGGTAGACAGCCCTCACAATAGGAGACTTTTATATGTTATGAATTTGACAAAGCCCTGATAACTAGAATCTACAGAGATCTAAAATTAAATAAGAAAAGTGTAAACAACCCTCTTTACAAATAGACAAGAGATTTGAACAGAAACTTCTCTGAGGATGACAGGCAAATGGCCAACGAACACATGAAAAAGTGCTCATCATTTTTAATCATCAGAGAAATGCAAATCAAAACCACTCTAAGATATTACCAACCCCAGTAAGATTAGCCCACATCACAAAGTCCCAAAACATGTTGGCATGAATGTGGAGAGAAGAGAACACTTCTACACTGCTGGTGGGGTTGCAAACTAATATAGCCTTTTAGGAGAGAAGTATAGAGAATCCTCAAAGACCTGAAAGTACCCCTTCCATTTGACCCTGCAATCCCATTACTAAGTATCTACCCAGAAGAACAAAAATCACTTTACCATAAAGACACTTGCACTACAATGTTTATTTAAGCTCAATTCACAATTGCCAAGTTGTGGAAGCAACCTAAGTACCCATCAACCCAGGAATGGATCAACAAATTGTGGTATATGTATACCACGAAATATTACTCAGCCACTAAAAAGATGGAACCTTTATATCTGCTATATTAATCTGGAGGGAGTTGAAATATATTCTTCTTAAGTATCACAAGAATGGAAAAATAAATATCCTATGTACTCCATACTTATATGAAGTCAATACGTAAATAATTACATGTCCATAAGAGCAATAAAACACTGTTATAGTCCAGTTCATGGGGAGAGGGAAGAGGGAAGGGGAAGAAGGTATGGCAGAAAGAGGGAGGGCAGGAGGCGGGATCTCACCTACTGTGCACATTGTGAGGGTGTATAACACGCCCTCTGGGTGAGGGGCTCTTCTACAAATGGAACTTTACCCTGGAAGTGAGATCAATGTAACGTAAACATTGTACCCTCATATTAAATTTGAATAAAGTTTAAAAAAAAATCTTTTCCCTCAATCTGTTCTGAAAATCTAAACATCAATTGATAGACAGTAATATTTTGAAATTTTCCTTGGATTCTGGCAAGTATCATTCCTGTTAGTTTCCTGGTTGGCTACCAGCTATTTGATATAGACTGATGCATTTTCCAGTACAATGACTAAATTTCAGTGACTGCATTGAAGCTTATTTTTCTTTCTTTCTAGGATAATAAAGTCCTCAGTCATTTGGAAATAACTGATAGTCTGAGAGGGCAATTGGTCTTTATTTTCAACGTTTATTTTATTCAATTTCAGAAATTTTATTCAGAAGTCATTTTTGGTCACTCTACTGTCTAGTGACAAAAGAAATTCAGGACATGGGCCAAGTGGGAAGTTTTGTGAGTTAATTTCAAAGTAGAATAGAATGTCATTCTCATTTTTCATATTTAGGGCTCATTTTCAAAAATGGAGGTTCTTAAAATAATTATCCTCATTTAAATTTTGTATGTGTGTATTTCATTAATGAATACCTTACTTGTCATCTATGTTTATATTTTTGTTACACTTAAAAAGTCCTTTCAGATTTTACATAAAATAAATCTGGATTACCTATGAACAAAAATAGTCACTGAGTGATTACCTAGTAACACCTTAATTAATTAAGAAAGTCTTCGTGATGTTTGTCATACAAAACTTTTTAGACAATGAGGATATACAACATGTAAATATTGATTTAATTACAAGCAGAAAACCATCTGTCAATATGGTTTTGAAAAAGACAGAGAGAATTATTAAGCATGCTATAAAATATTCAAAAAAAAGGATTTTTAGGTAAAAGATTACCAAGCCTAAACACATCCAAATATTAATCAGAAATTTAAAAAAATAGGAATTTTTAATAGCATGAAGTTGATTAACAAAAAATAGATACTAAACAATCTTAAGGCGTTGCTTTTTGTGTGTTTTACTCACAGTAACATCTTTTTTTAAAAGTTTTTAAAATATATTACAAATGTATTATCAAAATATATATTGTATAAGATAAATAGAAATAGTATGAATTACAACTATATAACAATATATCTTCCTTGATTGGACATTCTTTTATTAGAATTTATCACTTTAAATGATTTTGATTGAGTTGGGTTGTGGCAGAATTCTTTGTCTATTGAAAAATCAGGATTGAAACTATTCATTATGAACTTTCATTCTAATAAAAAAAAGTGTTATACTGGTAATTTGGGAGGAAATTAATGGCTTATGCTAATATTTGTCTAATTTATTTTTCTAGGAATTAATTCATTATCCTTTTGGTGAAATAAATTTTATGGGCAATAATGCAAATTAATATTCAAATGCTTATATTTTGTTTAACTCACAAGTTTTTGACTTTAAGTTTATTAGAAGTCATCTCATCATTAGTTGAGGAGCATTTGGAGTTACGATAGTTTGACTTATAAAACTCACTGTAGCACTGGTTTACTGGGGACTTAAATGCATTTTTCAATTTATGAGCTCTTCAACTTATGACAGATTATGACTCCATAAAATGCATAGCACTCAAGCCAAGAATGCAAAGACAGTGTGGCAGAAATATGAATAGCAAAAGGAAAAGATGATGGTCAAGGGAGCATTTATAAAGTGATACCACTGGTTATAAATTGAACATTCCATAACAATCATTGCCAAATTCCAGAAAAGAATGGATTTACTACCCTACTTCTTGAATGTGATGCTGCACTGTGACTGTATTAGGTAAAACCTTTAGTCATTTTTTCATTAGTCAAAAAAGTATTTTTAAATAGGAAAAAAAATGGCTCACTACTTGGAAAAATAATCTATAAAATTCATATAGTCAATAATAACTTTATGATGGGTTAATCATCTAAACATAGTAAGTAACAATATATTATAAAGAAAATATATAATACGATTTTTAAAATCCATAAGTGTAGAAGTACACTTTCTTTATTTTTTTTTATTTTTTTGAGACGGAGCCTCAAGCTATCCCCCTGGGTAGAGTGCCATGGCATCACAGCTCACAGTAACCTCCAATTCCTGGGCTCAAGCGAGTCTCCTGCCTCCGCCTCCCAAGTAGCTGGGACCACAGGCGCCCACCACAACGCCCGTCCATTTTTTGGTTGCAGCCATCATTGTTGTTTGGTGGGCCCGGGCTGGGGATTTGAACCCGCCACCTCAGGTGTACGTGGCTGGCGCCTTAGCCGATTGAGCCACAGGTGCCAAGCCTAGAAGTACACTTTCATCAGAGCTCTAAGAATTGACAATATAAATAAAGGAAGATTTATCTCTATAGATATTTAAAGCACATATGGAAAAGGAAATACGGAAATACATTCTAGTGTCCCCTCACTACATACACACACACACAATAAATGCATATATAACAGAGAAACACGTGACATAATACTTAGACCCTTACTATTTAAATGTCTATTATAAATAAAAATAGAAATTCCTCAGTAAAAATAAGCAAAGACAAAAATAGACAATTTTAAAGAGAGAAAATACTCATGAAAACGAAAAAAACAAGGTCAAAAAATGATAAATTGTAATTTTGCATTTCATTTTGGTAGAAACTGAATAAAATGGCAATCCAAGAGCTGTATCTTAACTTGACTGTCACCTGAAAATCATGTTACAAACGTATACACTTAGATGTAATATTTCTACTGGCAGTAATTTATCCAATAGCAAATTATTTTTTAAAAGTTAAGATGTATGTATAAAGTTTTCATTGCAAAGTTTAATGATGAAAAGTGTAATCATATTACTTATTAAGAATGGCAAATTATATTTTACCCAAATAATGGAATAATTATTTAGCAGGAGTATGTATATGTGTATATATAAACATATGAGCATGTTAATAGCAATTTGTAAACATATATACACATATATAAGAAGTGTGTGCTCAAATTTATACATGTACATAGACAAGTGCACATGTTCATTAAAGATATTACAGATTAGAAAATTGTTATGAGTCAGAGTTTTTTCATTTCTTTTTATTTTTTGATCAACATCAAAAATAGTTTAGAAAGGCATATATGTTTTAAATGTTTCTGTCCTTTGCCACAACTAAAGCAAACAGACAGCCTTCAGAATGGGAGAAGATACTTGCATGCTATGACTCTGACCAAGGACTAAAAGCTAGAACCTACAGAGAACTCAAATTAATCAGTAAGAAAAGAGCAAACAATCCCATTTATAAGTGGGCAAGAGACTGGAACAGAAACTTCTCTGAAGAAGACAGACAACTGGCCAACAAACACATGAAAAATGCTCATCATCCCTAATCATCAGAGAAATGCAAATCAAAACCACTCTGGGATCTCACACAACTCTAGTGAGATTAGCCCACATCACAAAGTCCAGAATCTGCCAATGCTAGTGTGGTTGTAGACAGAAGGGATCACTTCCGCCCTGCTGGTTGGATTATAAACTAACACAACCTCTACAGAAAGAAGCATGGAGAACTCTCAAAGAACTAAAAGTTGACCTTCCACTGGATCCCGCAATCCCTTTACTAGGTATTTACCTAGAAGAAATACAATCATTTTACCAGAAGGACATTTGCACCAGAACGTTTATTGCAGCTCAATTCACAATTTCCAAGATGTGAAGCAACCTAAGTGCCCATCAACCCATGAATCGATTAACAAACTGTGGCTTATGTACCATGGAGTGCTATTCAGCCACGAGAAAAGACATTTTACATCTTTTGCATTTCCCTGGAAGAAGTTGAAACACAGTCTTCTCATAAGAATGGACAAACAAGCATCAGATATACTCAATTATAATATGAAATCAATAGCTCAACAACTACACGCCCACATGACAAAAAAACACAAGTCTGGTCCAGTGAGGGGGAGAGGAAAAAGGGAGGGGGGCAGGAGGGAGGATGACTAGTGGAGTCTCACCTAATGTGCACAGTGTGAGGGTGTCCAGCACACCCCTGGGTCAATAGTTCAACTACAACTTGAACATTACCCTCAAAACGAAAACAGTGTCACGTATTAATCTGAAATTTTAAAATAATTATAAAAAGGGGCGGCACCTGTAGCTCAAAGGAGTAGGGCCCCAGCCCCATAAGGCGGAGGTGGTAGGTTCTAACCTGGTCTCAGCCAATAACTACTACTAATTATTATTATTATTATAAAAAAAATCCCTAATAGACCAAATCCAAAACTAGTGTCAGGACTTCGAGGTGTGGTCTGGGAGGTAGATCTATAACACATAAAAGTAATTTAGTACATAAATAAATTACTAGTGACTTTTTGGTACTCCCCAAATGGACAATTATTCTATGCTGAGAAATTAGATTACTTATTTTCACATGCTTATGAAATTCAAGTATATTATCATTTGAAGTAACCCATTCACATTTTCTTTTTGATACACTTCCAATTACCTTCCTAACCCATTCACCGCTTCTGGAGAAATGTTGGAACACCCACACATACACACACAATACATGTATAAACAAACAAACAGAAAAAAAATTATGAACTGTCAAAAGTTAAGGTTGAGGAATTATAATCCTCTAGAGGGATTTATAGAATAATAAATGTGCCATAAATTATAATGAGACTTTCTGATGTACAGAGGAGATAAAGACCCATGTTTTAGGGGAATGCAAGGGTTTAAAGGGAGGTGAGAAATATATTCCAGAGGTTGCCAATGAAGTCATCCCCCTACCTCCTGTGTGTGAGAGATTAAGGGACTAGAGTGGGTACAAAATAAAACAATATGGATTCCTAGTAAGATTGGGAAATCGGAGTACCAGGGAGTCTGCAAGTTCCCTGGGAAGCACGCCTGTCTATCTGAGAAGGTACAGTGTGGGCTTCCTGACCAAGCTCACTAAGGCCCAGCGGGACCTGGGGGCAGTAGCATAATCTTGCATGACTAAGAACAGCATAAAACTAGATGGTTTACTACAGCCCATGTAATTTTGTGGGGAGCAGAATGACAATACAGCAACAGAAAGATACCCATGAGTAGTGCGCGGAGCTGAGGGAAAACTGGGCCTCCGGAGACCCTGATCTGCAGGGACTGACGGAACAAACCACAGAAGCCAAGAACCGATTTTTTTTCATATTGCAACATATTTTGTGGTTTAACACCTATATGCCAATTAAATGTAAATTGATGGGAAAAATCCATACAAGTCAGAATATAAATTAAATACACATGTGAATATTCTGTAGCCATGTCATGTCACCTTAGAAAAGAACAGTGCTAAAGGGGCCAGCCACGTACACCTAAGGTGGCAGGTTCCAATCCCCAGCCCGGCCTGCCAAACAACAATGATGGCTGCAACCAAAAAATGGCCGGGCATTGTGGCGGGCACCTGTGGTCCCAGCTACTTGGGAGGAGGAGGCAGGAGACTCGCTTGAGCCCAGGAGTTGGAGGTTGCTGTGAGCTGTGATGCCATGGCACTCTACCCAGGGGGATAGCTTGAGGCTCCATCTCAAAAAA
>CAUYQV010150640.1:0-65192 GCA_963574575.1 Galagoides demidoff | reverse complement strand
AGCCTCTTCCTTCTGCCCACACTGCTCAGTCATCTTCCGTAGGCATGGATGAACCGGATGCACAGTAGATAAGAAAGAGCACGAGGAAACCACTGGCTGCCTCATTCTAATGAGATCTAATCACACTTATTAGCCCTGGGAGGCAGACAAGGAGGAGGAATAAATAAAAGCAATCCGACCGGGAAGCATTTCTTTGGACGCTTCTGTGTGTGTGTGTGACACACCATCTGCTGAGCGGGAAGGGGTGAGAGAGACCTCTGAAACTCTCCACAGCCACAGGCTGTGTCCCCACGTGCCACGTTGATGATATCAGCTGGTGTCAAGCAAGGTCAAGAATAACCACAGCCGAGTGAGTGTCTCAAAGGCGCCTTCGGGCTGCACCCTTCACTGTATGTGACAAATTTTGATTCAACAAATGTTTAGGGAATGATGACTGCTCATTCATTTATTTCTCAATCCATTTACCATTTACTCAAAACAATGATTGCAGCTCTGCTGCGTGCCAGACACCATACCAAGTGGTCAGGGGGAGAAGAGGAATCTGACAGGGTCCTACCTGGCAATACTCTCTCTGCCCGTTTGAGTGAATGAAACCATGAATTAAAAGACAGTTACATGGCAGGGTGCTGACCAAGTTCAGAGAAAAGACACTGATACTGGCCTGGCACCCCTGGAGAGGAATGGGGAGACCTGAGAAGCAAGTTTCTTCTTGTTCCTTAGTCAGAGACATTCGCACACATTCCAGAACACAGGGATGGAACGTGAAAGCATTTGCTTTTAGTAGCCACAAAGTGGAAACACCCTAACGTCTACTTACAGTACAATGCATCGGGAGCGTTAATACATTTCTACCATGGAATGTCACACAGTAAAGGGACAGATAAACCTCAGAGAAACAGCCACATGGATGAATCCTACATTTGGCAAGAAAGAATGTGTATAGCGTGACTCTCGGCACATACAGCTCAAAGCCAGGCAAGACTAAAATGTGCTGAGCACGCAGATACACAGGTGGCAAAACCAAAGAAAAGCAAAGATGATTATAAACTCAGATTAATGGTTCTTTCTGGGGAAGGAGATCATGATGGGGGAGGGATGCACGGTGGGTTGTTGGAGTGTGATAAGGTTCAGTTCTTTGGTCTGGCTGGTCTTTACATGGGCACTTGCTACATAATTATTCATTAAATTATACAAATATGTAGCTTGGCCGCAGATAACAAGCCATCTTCCCCAGTGAGGGCACATCCACACACTGGAGACAGAAGACAGTGATGGCTGCACACCTGTACTCTGCCACCAACTGTTCATTTCCACCATAGGCAAGTGACTTGATCTGTATAAGCCTCAGGTTTCCACATACGTAAAATGGGATTAATAGTAGTACCAACCTCATAAAGTTGTTTCGGAAGTAAAGGTGATAATGAATGTAAAGTGCTCAGCACAGAGCCAGGCACATGCATGAAATAACTCATCATCACCATCATTACCACATCATATCACCATGACTGGCATCATCCTCACCACCACCATCATCATTATCACCATGACCATCACCAGTATCATCACCATCTTTATCATCATCATCATTAACACGACCATCACTATCATCAACTTCAGCATCAACATCATCACCATCACTATCATCACCACCAACATCACAACCATCTTCACCACCACCACCATCTTCACCACCACCATCATCACCATCACCATTGCCACCATCTTCACCATCACCACCACTACCACCATTATCATCTTCACCACCATCATCACCATCTTCACCATCATCATCACCACCATCACTATCATCAACCATCACCATCACCATGATCATCATTATTACCATGACCATCATCATCATCATCATCACCATCTTCATCACCACCATCTTCGCCATCATCATCACCATCACTATCATCAGCCATCACCATCACCATGATCATCATTATTACCATGACCATCATCATCATCATCATCATCACCATCTTCATCACCACCATCTTCACCATCGTCACCACCATCACTTTCATCAGCCGTCACCATCACCATGATCATCATTATTACCATGACCATCACCATCATCATCTCCATCAACATCACCACCATCTTCACCACCATCACCACCATCTTCACCATCATCATCACCACCATCTTCACCATCATCATCACCACCATCACTATCATCAACGATCATCACCATCACCATGATCATCATTATTACCATGACCATCATCATCATCATCACCATCACCTTCCTATGCATCACAATCACCATCCCGGCCTCTCTTTTTCCTTCCTACTAATTCATCCAAATCACTGCTGCATTATCCTCCTCTTTGTCTTCCTCCTTCCTTCTTCTACCTATCCTTTGTAATTATCTTCACCTTGAAATAAAATGGCCAGTGACAGTGCTCTCTGGGGTCACAGATAGTTCTAGGGTTTGGTAACTAAGGAAATAAAAATCACACCTATCACATTTTCAAAGCTCTTCCATTCTCAGGTTTAAGTCATCTCTCTCATCCTGTGGAGCACAGTCCCAATTTGTGGCTCATAATATGCTTCCTCTACTTGCCCTAGACATGCCAATCCTACTGTGATGAGTCAGGACCCCACTCCCTGGCCATAGCTTACTGGGTCAGGAGTGAGCACCTGACTCAAGCTGAGACTCTCTCCCAGGTCTCAGGAATCAAGACCCTGAGAATGCAGATTAGTGACTGTCAGGATGGAGAGAGTATTGCAGAGGAGGCCACCTATGGACAGGAGAAACATGAAGCAGATTGGCAAATAGGGAAGCCTGGGTCCTGACACTGTGAGAAGGCGGGTCTCTATAAGCCAGGAAGAGAGCTCGCAACAGAAACTGAATCAGCCAGAACCTAGGCTTCCTGCCTCCCAAACTGTGAGATAAGACACTGTTGTTTATGCCACCAGGTCTGTGGCACTTTGTTATAGCAGTCCCCATAGACAATCACACAGGGCATGGTAAGCTTTCTCTATAAAGGACAAGATGGTAAATATTTTAGGCTTCGTGAGCTATATGGTGGCTGTCACCACTACTCTAGACTTCTGCTGACGTATGAAAGTCACAACAGATAAATGAACGGGCACGGTCGTGTTCCAATAAAATTTTATCTATAAACACAGGTGGTAGGACACATTTGGCCTCTGGGCTGCAGGGTGCATGATGCCTGGCTTAAAACAATCATTAATTTTGTTCATAAACTGAAATTATGACAAGATGTGAAGGGAAAGGCTTGTCTCTGCTCCACGCAGTGTCAGCTGGCGTGGCCCGCCTGGGGGTAGTGGGTCTACCCTTAAGACGGTTTACTCTGCAGCCCTCAGTGGGTGCTGGCTGCTGGCTGAGTGGCCGGGGCTCCTCCTTCTTTCCTTGTTGGCCTATCCGCAGGCTTCTCAGGCTTCCTTAGAGCATGGTGACTCTGCTCTAGGCTTGAGCATCCCAAGAGCATGAGCTGGAGGTTGTGTCAACTGTTTACGACTGGGCTCTGACCTCACCCTGTGTCACTTCTTCGATCCTCGCAAAGCAGCCCAGATTCTGAGGCACTTCATGGATGGGGGATTCGGTGACACCTCACAGTCTCATGGCAAGCCAGGCATGGACAGCAAGGCAGGCAGAGATTGCTCTCAATTATGGTGCATTCAGGCTCCTTAGGGGACAAAAGGAGGACTTTTTAAATGTAGTAAACTCAGGGAGCCTTTCTGGAGCTGAAGCCAGAGAGAATCCCAGCCATGGAAGAGGGTCTGGGCAAGGGGAACGGGGAGTGGTAATGGCAAAGCCTCGGGGCCAGAAACCCGTGGGCTGGAGCCAGGCAGACACCCAGGCTCAGCTTCTGTCTAGATGTTGTTTCCCCTCTGGGTAGGCACTTCACCTAGCTGAGCTCACAAGGGTTATTTACTTATTTAATGTACTGAGACCGAGTCTCTCTCCATTACCCAGGCTAGAGTGTTATGGTTTCATCATAGCTCGCTGAGGCTTCAGACTTGTGGTCTCAAGGGATCCTCCTCCCTCAAACTCCCGACTAGCTGGGACTATGTGTGCCCTCAACAATGCCTTACTAGTTTTTCTATTTTTAGTAGATTTGGGGGTCTAAGTCTTGCTCAGGCTGGTTTTGAACTCCTGAGCTCAAGCAATCCTGCCTCGTCAGCTTTCCAGAGTGCTGGAATTATAGGCGAGAGCCACCATGTGTCTGGCCCTTACAAGGGTCCTTTAAGAAAGGTGATTGTGTAGTTCCACTGACCCCGAGGAGTCCAACCCTGAACTAATGGTGTTCATCCCAGTGCCTGGTTCGCAGGCATCGTGGAATTCTACACGTGACTTGTAGCTTTTTTCTCTTTTCTCCCTGGTTTTTGTTTTTAAATTGCTGGGTGCTGCTGTGTTTATAGCCTTGGAGAGTTTCCTTCAAAATGAAATCAATACTGCCAGCCCAATTAAATGGGAGAACTAGTTCCAAATTGCAGAAAACAAATGCTTCCAATATCTGCATTTCAGAGTCTGTTGCTGCTGGAGTTATTCTGACAGGAGAAGAGAGAGGGTCAGCTGGAGGCAGGGGGCAGGTGGCTGAGAATTGCAAGGGACCAGGGCATGCACTGGACAGAGGCAGAGATGCTGACCTGACCAGTAATTGCTTGGAACCCGTCACCACTTTCCAATAGGATCTCAGCTGCAATCTACTTGTGTGAGGAAGGGCTGCTGAATCAGCAAAAAGGATTGGGAAAGAAATGGGAGAAAGGAGATGCATTGTGGATGAGAGCAATGACAGGCTGAGGGCTGGGTGTCCCCATGTGGGAATCTGCGGCCTTTGCTGTGTGGAAGGAACCACCCTGGGAACACGACTCCCCACTTTCCGTGTGCTGACTGTGTGCTGGGCACCCAGTTCCTGGAATTGTCACAGCAATCCTATAGGAGCCACTGTTATTCCATTTTACAGAGGAGAAAACTGAGCTTGGAAGCATTAAGTGACTGCCCAAAGCCACATGCCTGGCGGGCTTTGGAGGCAGGATTTGAATCTTGAGAGGACTAGTATGTTATCCTTTTTGGGGACACATTAACAACAACATAATAAATCCCTGAGATTCTATTTCCTACCTGGTTAGATTAACATACTACACCGAAACAAAATAAGTTTGATAACACCAGGGCCGGCCAGGAAGTGGAGAACCATGAGCCCTGGTACACTGCAGGGTGACAGGACTGTGGCTTAGGGGTTTCTAGACTCTAGAGCAATTGGCAGCTTTCAGTAAAGTCTGGGGTGTACTTGACCCAAGAATTCTACCCCTAGGCATTTAGAGAAACCTTCTGGAGCCTGGACGCAGAACTAGAAAGTGTGCTGATATATTGGAACTGCCCAAAGAAAGCAGAGGGGCCCTCACCCCATGTCCCTCTTGGCTGGCAGTGCTTTGGGGAATGGGACCAGGTGCCTAAGGCCAGAGGCTGAGTGAACTCTGGGCCTCTGGGAGGGGCTGCTTGTCCTGTGGGGCCCATTTAGCCAAACTGGGGGGGGGTGTCATTCTCTCAGGGAGAGGAAGGTGGGAGCAGGGTACGCAGCTCGCCAGGGGCTGAAAACTGCACCTCTTCTCCAGTCCTGAAGCTCAAGCTCCTGGCCGGGATGCCATTCCTGGCTCACCAAGATACCTGTCACCCTGCCCCACTCCCTTACCTTAAGTCGGGACGCGTAAGGGACCCAGGACGGTCTCCCCTTACCCTGCAGCCCGGTGGCTGCGGCCGCTGCCATTTGCAGCACACGATCCCAGAGAGGGGGAGGAGGGTTTCTGCCTGTGGGTTTATGGTCCAGGAAATGCATTTTCAATTGGTCCCAGGATGCCCAGATCCAAGAACCAGACACCACCTCCTGGAGGTGGTGGAGGGGGAGTGTGTGTGGAGAGCGATCCCACTCTGCTCGAAAGCGCGACGGCTCCCGGGGTGGGGGGTCTACCTGTTGGCCAAGGCGCAAGGCGCGCGGAATTTGGGTGACTGCTTCACGCATGCCTTGTGGCTCTACCTTCCCTGAATTTATGGGGGGGGGGATTTGCCAAATACATGTTTTCGGAAAAGAGCATCCCTTTCCCCTCCCCCTACTCGGACCCAAGCTGCCAGGAAAAAGGATGGATTCTCTATCATAGGAAAAAACCACCTGTGGTTTGTAAAGAGCCCCTCAGTCAAGCCCAGGGCAGGTGGAGCGGACCCGAGCAAGGAGGGCGAGGAGCGGGGGCGAAAGGGGTCGTGTGCCCTGGCGGACAGACAGGAGCAGGGGCTGGGGCTTCCCAGCTCGCCGGGGCCGGCTTAACCTCCTGGCTCCCGGGAGGGGTAGAGAGCGCCCAGGGTGCTGGGCGCCTTCCCATTACGCAGTTCCTGTCCCTTTAAATGCAAGTCCCGGGAAAGGGGGGGGCCGGGGCGCCCCGGCTGGACCCCTATTCCCAGGCTGGCCGGGACCTGGGGGACAGCCGGGAGGAGGGCGCGTCCGGCGGAGGTGCAGAGGGCGGGGCGCCCCGGGGACCCCGCCTGCGCACCGCACCCTCCGCCAGGCCTCCAGGGCCCCTCTCCAGGCCGCTGTGCTCCGGGGGCGGGGGCGGCGGGGGCGCGCGGGCGGGGTGCGGGGTGCGGGCGCGCGCGGCGTCGGCCCGAGCGCGCGAGCCGGGCCGGGAGCGCACGCCGCCGCTGTCGCCGCCGCCGCCGCCCGAGCCCGCCGCATTGCTGCTGCCGCCGCCGCCGCCGCCCCGCGCCCGGCCCGCGGCCCCCAATATGGTGCGGCCGCCCGCGCCGCCGCCCGTGCCGCCGCCGCCCGCGGGCCCCGCCGCCGCCCTCGGGCGCCCGCAGCGCGGCAGCCGCAGGTGGGGGGCTGCGGCCCGGGCCTGAGCCGCCCGCGCGCCCGGCCGGGCCTCGAGAGGCGCCGTCCCGCGGGGCCCGCCGGCGAGGGGCATCTGCCGCTGAGGTGGAGCCGCGGGCACCAGCGCCGCCGCTCCTGCCCCCTCCCTCCCCCTCCCCTCCCCCTCCCCCCCGGCCCTGTCTCCAGCGGGAGCGCGAGACGCTGGTCAGGCTCCGCGGCGCCGCTCGGGGAGGAGCGCTCGCCCCGACCCTCCGAGACCCCGCCGAGGCCGGCGCCGCGGCCCCGCCGCCCCGGAGCTGCTAGCTGTCGTCTTTGCCGTCTCCATTCTTCCTTTAAAAAACCGAACCACAACAGAAAGCCAGCCAGCCAAGCAAGACTCCGGTTTGTTGATCGCCTCCTTTTTTTTCACCGTTTGCGGGATTTGCAAACCGAGTTTCATGCATGTCCAGTGGGGGCAGGTTTAATTTTGACGACGGAGGGTCCTACTGTGGAGGCTGGGAGGACGGCAAGGCGCACGGCCATGGCGTCTGCACCGGCCCCAAGGGCCAAGGCGAATACACCGGCTCGTGGAGCCACGGCTTCGAGGTGCTGGGCGTCTACACCTGGCCCAGCGGCAACACGTACCAGGGCACCTGGGCGCAGGGCAAGCGCCACGGCATCGGCCTGGAGAGCAAGGGGAAGTGGGTGTACAAGGGCGAGTGGACGCACGGATTTAAGGGGCGCTACGGGGTGCGGGAGTGCACGGGCAACGGGGCCAAGTACGAAGGGACCTGGAGCAACGGGCTGCAGGACGGATATGGGACCGAGACCTACTCTGATGGAGGTAGGTGCCGCTGCGGCGGGCTGGGGCGGGGAGGGCACCTCTCTCAACCTGGCCCCTTCTGTTTATCTCCGGGGAAGTTGGGCTTCTCCCTCCATTGGGCACCTGGGACATCTCCTGGGGTTTCCTGGACGCCACAGCGCTCCTGGCTACAGGTTGCCCCACTGCCTAGGGGGAGGACAGTGCCCAGGGCCGGCTGCAGGGTGTTGGGGGCCTTCCAGGACCAGAGCCAGGCCCCGGGCCGCAGCGCAGAGCTGAGTATCAGTGCCTCAGCCAGAGCAGGCCTGAGACCTGCCCAAGGCCCAGCTGGGCCCTGACCACCCACGGGACCCCCGAGGGCAGAGGGGGCTGAGAGAGGACACCCCCTTCTCAGCATAGCCCCCTTGGTGTCGCCTTGGTATCAGGCTCAGGCTCCACTGCTTGTTTTCCTGAGGCGCTCAAGGGCCTTCCTCAGTCCTGAATCAACCCAAGCCAACGGGAAGGGAGTGATTGGGAGCGCTAGGGGCGGGGGATGGCAGCCCAAACCAAAACAGCTAGGCAATAAACTTCTAGGTGGTTGGACGCGGGCTGGCGCTGTCGAAGCAGGCTGCTGGGGTGGCGGGGGGAGGCCCATCTGCTTAGCCAGAGCCCAGGAATCTTGCCTTTCAGTGGCTGAATCATTTTCACCGTTAGTTTGGAGGATTGTTCTGTGCCTTTATTCTAAGATGCCACCACATTCGGGGCAGAGCCTGGTGCCGGAAGTCTGTGAGCCCATGGCCTGAGCTGAGGAGAAATGGTTTCTGTGCAGTGAGCCTCAGCCGGCTTTACAGCTGCCCCCGGCCAGATGCTTCTGTGCCCACCCTCCGTGCACTGGAGGTGCAGGAATCTGTTGCCATTCCAGGAAGCAGGACCCCAAACAAACCTGCTCTCTGCATCCCCCTGTCCCCCAGCCAAGAGCTCATCTTGGGAAGCGGCTTCCTTGCCCCCTCTGAGCTGCTCAGCTGTGCTCCAGGCGTGGACGCCTGGGAGAGGGGCAAGATGCAGCCATGACTTGGGCTTCTGCTGGATAAGCCTGTGGTCTCCTTCTCCCTGCCTGCCACTGCCTCTGAGTCTCAGAAAGAAAGCTCTGAACACCTGCTCCCTGGCCACATCTAGGAGTGACAGGGGCTGCAGAGAAATTATTATTTTGGCTTATGCAACTGAAAAGCGGGGTTCGTTAGTACCCAAGGAGGAGGAGGAGTCTGGGGCAGTTAATTATATAATGCTCCTGCCTGTCAAAGCCGTGCCCAGCCCTGGTCTCAGGCGGCCCTTTTCTGTGCTGTTGTTGTTTTCATGGAGCAGGTTGGAGAGCTTCCCTGACCCTGGGGCGCGGAGGGCTGGGCAGGAGCAGACGGTCCTCCCTGGTTCCAGGCTGTGGGCGTGTGTATGTGTGTGTGTGTGCGCGTGTGTGTCTGTGTGCGCGCGCAGGCATGGCGAGGCCCCGGCAGCAGATGTGGGTGGCTGAGGCGGGCAGACAGGCAGCCTGGCGGTTCCAGCTGGGCTGTTTGGGAGCCCAGGGGCAGTTGTCACCCCCAGTGCTCAGACCAGGCTGCTCTGCAGAGGGGCTACCCACTATGCCCACTGTGGGAAAGCTGTGTGTGCCAGGCACATGCTGGGCATGAGCAGAAGAGGGACTTGGGCTCCTGTCGTGTCTGGGAAACTCCTAGAATGTTTGGAGGGGGTGCCCCGGCCTGCCCAGCTTTCAGCAGCCTGAGGAATTCTTTTCTTCATTTGGGAAATATTTCTTGTGCGTTTACTATAATCTAGCTGTTCCAGGATCTGGAGGACAGCAGTGAGCAAAGCAGACACAGTTGTTGCCCTCACGGGGCTTACATCTTAGGGAGAAAGGGTGGTTGGAGAGAGGGCCTGGTTTGGTGGCTGGCTGTGAGTTTGAGTCCCAACATGCTGATGTGAGAAGCGTTTCTGTCTGTGGGCTGACTTCCTAGGGTTCTCTACCAGCAGTGAGCGTCCCCCTACCCAAGGCCTTTCCTCATCGACCTGCTGGGTCATGTCCATCTTGTGGGGAAGGGCAGTGAGGCCCAGAGTCCATGTTAGCTAAGGGCCCCCAGCCTGTCTGGACCCAGCCACTGCTCTCAAATTGCAGAGCTAGAATGGAGCCCAGACCCTGCACATACCCTCCAGAGGAACGTGGTTCTCCGCTCTCCTGTGGGGGAACTGAGGCAGGTACAGGTGTGAGCTCCAGCAGGGGGACTGAGGCAGGCACAGGTGTGAGTGTCAGGGCCAGCAGTTGCTTTGGTTAGGGACATTGTGTGAGGGAAAATTGGCTTGAACCCCTGGGTGGGGTAATCAGGTCCAGACATCTGGGTGCGTTTCTGGAGGAGTCTCTCCTTAAGAAGGCGGTGACTGTGGGGAATGCACGCCCTCAGCAGGCCTTCCTGGTGTGCAGTGATCTGCCAGAACAGAACAGGGGCCCCCTGCCTTCCCCTGCTTGGACATTTTCTGAGCAAGCAATTGGAGCCGTCGTGAGTTCATGATCCTGACTCCAATCTGACTTTCCCTCTGTCCAAGGGATGGACATATTGGGCAAAGCTCCTGAATTATAGTCCAACTTGTAGTGCTGAGTGGAGGAAACAGCGATTTTCATAAATAATGCTCCAGTGGCAAATGTGTTCTACCCCTCTGTGGAATGCAGATGGAATCTGGTGCCTCCTCTCCGGGCTTGCTGTCCCCTCCGTGCAGCAGGTGCTGCTCCTGATATGAGAGGATCAGCCTCTGATCTGCCTGGTGAGGCCCTGGGGTGGGCCGTGGACAGGAGCACGCATGGCATTGACAACCCAGGCTTGAATGCTGGCTATGCCATCGCCTTGCTTTGTGACCTTGGACAAGTTACTCAACCTCTCTGATCTTCTTTCTTCATCTTTACAAAGGGCTGATTAATACCTGTAGAGTAGGTGTGGATTAGTTGAGAACGGAGCGGGTGGTCGTGCTGATCACAGTAAACTTTCATTACTATTCACCATTGTTTTTATTATTACAGCTCACGTGCAGTGGTTGTCATTGTGATGCTCACTGTTAGAGCCACTAGCCAGGCCTGCCCACAGGAGATAATGGAAATGATAGTGAATGGCAACGTTAGACACTGGCTTGCCAGGCATAGGGCAGGTGTTTACAGCACTTAGTTCTTATACCACTAGAAGGTTGGTTTTCTCACCATGCCCATTTACTTATTGGGAAGGAGAGGTTCCCAGCAGAAGTGCCTTGGGTGGGACTGGGATTCATGCTCAGGATAGTGATTCCAGAGCCTGTGCGAATGCTCGGTACGCCTCTCTCAAAACTGCCTGTGCAGAAATGCCTCCTGTTCTTTCTTCTTCACGACCATACTTCTTTCTCAGGTGCAGGAGCCCAGAGTTGCAGGCAAGTGCACGCATATACACCCACAAACCACACCCTCCCCAGTCTTCCTCAGGCCCCACTGAGATCACCACCTTCTCCACTCCAGGGACCTCTGCACTCTGCTACACAGGGGAGCGTTTCCTCCTGGGTGCTGCGTACACAGAACCCCTCGGACCATAGTTACCCCTCAACTAAACCCTCCCACACCCTGAGCGATGTGAGTCATCTCACGCCCCGGCCTCTCCCCTCATCCTCAGGTCCCGTTCACCGGCCCAGATTCCTCGGCCCACACAAATCACACACACCCACAGGCAGAATTCAGAGGCACCCGGGCGCCTGCGCACAAACGCGCATGATGCACCTGCCACCTGGAGACGTTTTCCACCCAGTCCCCCAAAACACAGCCGCGTGCACCCTCCTGGCTTTGCTCACTCCCCATTGGCCAAGGACTCAGGATCTCTCCCAGCCTTGTAAGTGGGGAGTTCAGACGGCAGATGCCACGCTGTGCTTGGTCTCCATTTTAAACATGTGCTTATGCTGTTAGTGGCCCTTTTAAGAAAAAAAAAAAAAACTATATATCTCATCCAAACAAAATAAACTACCATTGGGCCTATCTTTGGCGCTTGGCTATGAATATGTGACAAGTGAACTTTTCTAAAAGACCCAGCTGCCCAGGCTGGGAGGAAGCAGGTCCCTCCCCAGGGAGATTACACCAGTAGAAACTGATTTCCCGGCAATGGGAGATAAAAGCATCTCAGAGAGTCTCTGTCAGCCACTTTGGGGGTGGGTGGAGGAAGGCATTAGGTGAAAAGAGGAGGAGGAAGCAAACAGCTGGGTCTGCGTTGCCTGTTACAGAGAGCCGAGAAGGAATGTCCCTGCACAGCCTCCCTCCCAGCTCTGGCCTCGGGCCCCTCACCTTGCTTTCTGCCGGGGCCCTAGAGAGCTGGAGGGAGGCACTGTGAGCCCCTCCTGAGATGCTGCGTCCATAGGGCAGCGGGTGAGTGGCCCCAGCTGACCTGAGGGAGGACAGAACTCCAGCCGTATCTTCTAGGAGGACACCAGCCAGAGAGAGGCAGAGCGGGAGGGGCGTGGTAATGGGGCAGCAGCCTCTGCTGTTGTCTCCAAGACTGTTTCTCCCGCAGCTCTTCCCAGGCCTCCACAAGTCTAAATATAACTAGATCTCAACTGTGTGCTGAAGATTCTGTATGTAATGCTCTTTGTGTCCTTAAATGACAAAAAGATGTTTAGATTTGTGAGTACTAGAAGGCAGGTTGAAGTTTGTGTAAAGTGGATCAGCCACTTCCCCAGTGGGTAGTTTCTGGCTCGTGAGAGCCCGCGTGGCAGTCAGGCTGGAGTGCTGGCAGGGTCCTGGCTCTGGCCGGAGGAGGCTTTGCTCAGGAGAGGAGGAGGCTTCAGCACCTTGGAGAGCGCTCCTGCCGCTGCCGGGCGGTGACCACCGGGCTCGCATCCCCTCAAGCTAAACCGTATCTGTTGGATGTGGCCACCTGGTCCCAAACTCCCCAGCACGCCCAGCTTCAGAAGTTTGGGTGGTTCCCCTCTGCCAGTGTGTGAGTTCCTGACTCCAAGAAATGCCACCACTTGGGTTGTGTGCCTCCACACGGATAAAGCTCCTAGGTGTCACTCCATCTCCTGGGTCATCCCAGGCAGCATGTCCAAGCGATTGAAGGTGGACTTGGGGTGAGACTTCAGTAAGACTTGCAGAAGTTGCTCAGAAGCCTGAGGTTCATTTCTGCCTCAGATTGGGTGTCTTCTGTTCCCATGGAACATAACGGGTGCACAGCCAAAGGCAGACAGAGGAAGGATTTTGTCTGCTGCAGCCAATGAAAGTGTTTTGCCACCACCACTCTCTTTAAATCGGTATCCGTGGGTTAATTCTCTGGTCCAGTCCCCCTTATACAGTGGCCACTGGCCACATGTGGCTATTTTTTTTATTAAATCATAAACACATAAATCATGCATATATGTGGCTATTTGAATTTAATTGTAAGTTAATTGAAATGAAATAAAATTTTAAAATTCAGCCACCCAGTTGTACCAGCCGAATTTCAAGTGCTCAGTAGTCACGTGGGACTAGAGGCCACCATACTGGACAGTTGGAAGAGAGGACACTGCTGGACAGCACTGGTCTGGAGCGTAAGGTTCATGTGGGCAGTGAGATATGTCCTCTGTGGTCACTGCTATGTGCCCAGTGACTAAGATAGTCCTGGCACATGGTCACTCAGTATATATTGGTGGAATGAATGAATTGGGCAAATAAATTCTGTAGAATTTGGCGATTTCTTTTTTTTTTTTTTTTTTGAGACAGAACCTCAAGCTGTCCTCCTGGGTAGAGTGCCGTGGCATCACAGTTCACAGCTCACGGCAACCTCCAACTCTTGGGCTCAAGCGAGTCTCCTGCCTCCGCCTCCCAAGTAGCTGGGACCACAGGTGCCCGCCACAATGCTCGGCTATTTTTTTTGGTTGCAGCCATCATTGTTTGGCGGGCCCAGGCTGAATTTGAACCCACCACCTTAGGTGTATGTGGCTGGTACCTTAGCCACTTGAGCCACAGGCGCCGAGCCAGAATTTGGTGATTTCATTTGCTGTCACTATTTCCTATGTCCATTTCATTCCTAGAAGTTAGAACTGGACATAGATGGTTACAGCAAAATTTTCCCCTATGACTCTCGCCAACAGGTCAGCCTCACTCTAAAACGGTCCTTCTAACAGCCCCATTCAAAATCACTGATCGGTTTTGTTTTGCTGTTGGCTTCGTTGTGGCCCGTTAGAGATTGCCGGTGTTTTTATACGAGAAGGGATGGTGGTGCTGGATACAGTGAATAGGAGTGGTGATCTGATGGTGAGACGGGGCCACAGCCCGAGGATGTTTCCGGACCATTATTTAATGTGTAACGTCCAGTCAGTCCCCGCGGCTTCCCCCTTCTCTCTCTCTGCCCTGCTTTTCTCCAGACACTGGAGAAGCGTTCACTGTGTCCCGTGTTCAAGGCACAAGGCAGGAAGGCACAGGCTGACTTCCGTGGACCAGCCCGTGGACACTGATTACTGATGAGTGCTCTGTACATGGTTTGCAGTGACGTAGAAGATTGGGAAAAAAGAAACAAACAAAAGAGGAAATGCAAGAAATGGGATGTGATGGCTTCTCCCAAAAAGAATAATCAGTCTGCTCAGAGATGCAGAATTACTTAAACTATGTGAGGTGATTGGGGTTTCTCATTCTAGACTGAGACCCTGTCTGGAAGCGCCACAGGTGTGAGTCCGGGGAGGGTCAGAGAGATGTATGTGTCTTTGAAGGAGCAGCAGAGTCTTCCCTGGGGAGGCGACGCCTGAGTTGGGTCTGGAAGGGTGACAGGCTGGCCACAGTCCCAAGACTGCTGACCGTGTTGAGGGCTCCTCCCACTTCAGCCTCAGCTTCTTCATCTCTGTGATGGAATCGTAACACTTTTTCCTTCGCTCCGTGTGCTATCTCCCTCCTTCCCAGGTATTATCTGGATGTTGCAGAAGGACTGAGTCAGCCCCTCTGCAGCTGGTGGGGCATAGTGATCGGGTGGGACCCGCCACAGTGATGCTCTGGGTCCCTGCTCCCACACCGGGAGACGTGCTGAACACAGATGGTTGGCCCCAGCCCTGAGCTTCCGGAGATGCTAGGACCCCACCCTGAGAACACCACAGGTCTAGGCTGGTGCTTCCTAACTCTGGGTGCGTGTTAGAGTCCCTGAGAATGTCCCTCAGGGAGACTGTTAGAAACACCAATCTCCAGCCCACCACACACTGCGGGGTCAGGATCTGTGAGTTCACACAGTGCCTAGGTGGCTGCAGCTGGTGCAGCTGGTACGCACTTGGGCACTTTCACTTTAATCCTGGCTACAGAAGGGGCCACCTGGGGGGGCCTTCAAAAAACGTGGATGCCCAGGCCCCATGCAGAGGTGCTGATGGAGGTGCTCTGGGTGCAGCCTAGGCTTGGAGATTCTTTTTAAAACTCCACAGGTGATCCTGAAGTTCTTCTCAGGTTGAAGACCACTCATCCAAGCATCTGTAGCTGCACATTGGAATCACTCAGAGCACTTTGATGACTGACCTGGGCTGGGTCTGTTCAAGACCACCCAAACCAGAAACTTTGAGGGTGGCATCCCAGCTGAGTATTTGATAAAAGCAGTCAGGGCTGAGAACAACTCTAGGTAGAGTTTTTCAAACTGTGAGTCAAGAGGCTCATGAAATTAACAACAGTGCATTTTTTATGAAGTGGGCTAGAACATTTTCAAACGTGACCCCTCTAGTCCAGTAAGGGTAAGAGTTGTCCTGCTATGTCTCCATGGTCACGTGGTCTTCCCCATGTCAGTGACTTTTCTTTTTTTTTTTCTTTTTGAGATCAAGTCTCACTATGTCGCCCTTAGTAGAGTGCTGTGCTGTCACAGCTCACAGTAACCTCCAATTCTTGGGTTTAAACAATTGTCTTGCCTCAGCCTCCCAAGTAGCTGGGACTACAGGCACGTGCCACAACACCTGGCTATTTTTTGTGTTGTTGTTGTCATTGTTGTTTGGCAGGCCCGGGCTGGGTTTGAACCTGCCAGCTCTGGTGTATGTGGCCGGCGCCCTAACCACTGAGCTACGGGCGCCGAGCCTTTCTTCTCTTTCTTACGCCTGTCATTGGATGTAGGGACCAGCCTAAATCCAGAATGATCTCGCTCAAGATCCCTAACTTAATGTCTGCAAGGATCATTTTTCTAAACAAGGCACTGAAGGTTTGGATATATCTTTGGGGGGCACTATTCAGCCCACTGTGGTCTCTTGCAGACTTCAGTTTGGAGGTGCTCCACAGCATAGGCAGTGATCCCCACATTTCCTGGGAGGATGGGTTCTAGGACCCCATGGATACACAAATCCATAGATGCCCAAGGTTTGGATATAAAATAGCGTAACCTGTACTCACCCTTCTGCATACTTAAGCCATCTCTAGGTTACGCATAGTACCTAAAACTATGCCGGTGCTATATCAGTGGTTGCCCTGTCGTAGTTTATTTGTATTTTTTTTATTATTGTATTGCTATTCTTTTCTGGGTTTTTAAAAAAAATATTTTTGATGTGTGGTTGGTAGAATCCAGGATTTGGAACCTGAAGACAGGGAGGGCTGAGCCAGTTTGACAACCTGAGTAGGAACACCAGGGAATTCCTCTGGAACAAAGAGACTCACTGTTTTGTTTTTTTTAAGTCTATTTTGTTCCGAGTATCATGCTGGACATTTTATTGTGATGTTGTTTCTTTTATTGCTTAAAACAATGCCTTGAAATGAGCCATGCTGGTGCCACGTAAGGGAAGAGAAAGGGGAGGCTCCCAGGGTTACAGAGGGTGCCCCATGCTGGCCCCACGGCCACTTCCTGGGGCTGTCCAGCTTTCAGGGAGTAAAGGGGCCGCAGTGTCCAGGTGAGGGCCTGCCTCCCTCCAGGTGACTGAGATACCCTGGGTCCCTCAGGGGCACAATGTCAGCTCTGGGCCTGGTAGGGGCTGACCGTGGGAGGGAGATGTGCAGAGGCGTTGAGGCCCTACCTGGGCTTAGCCCCCCTGGATGCTGAGTCAACAAGGAGGGGGTTTTGGAGGAGGGGTCCCCCTCTGGCCACTCTAGCAAGGCTGGCCTCTTCCTCCTTCCTGGCTGCCTCCTCAGACCCTCTCTGTCCTGCCCTCCTGCAGGGCCGTTGGCACCCTCCTTGCTCTAAGCCTGGGCATCCTGGCATGGCAGATGTTCCAGGAGGGCTGTGGGCAGGTGCTGGGGCGGGTGCTGCCGGCCTTGGCCCGTCTAGCCTTGGCTAGCCCCACCAGTGTCCGGCAGTGTGGGTGGAAGCTTTGTCCCGGGCTCCCTGGCCAGGACAGGCCCTGATGTAACACTGTCCCTGGGTGTTTGGGTGTTTGTACCCACTGTAATGGGTCGTGCTGTTTCTCTGGGTGATGAGGTCCCAGATCTGGCTAACAGCACTGTGGTCTGCGGCATATCCCAGTTTAGGAAGGGGCTAAGTTTCAAGTGGGGCTTAGTGAGAACAGACAGCACTTCTTCCACGCACCCCCTCCTCCCTCCCATGAATGCCACAGCATCAGAATTCCCACCTCTGAGTTCTGCTCCAGGCCCCTCATCTCATGGGTGGATTTTGGGGTGTTCTATGGAAGTTTAGAGCTGAGGGGCACAGCTTGGAGATACACCCCAATAGCTGGCAATTGCTGGCCCTCTGGCCACAGAGCCAGCCTCCGGGAGCCCTTCCTGTGTACCCCAGGCATGAGGAGTGTGGGTACTGGACATAGGCCTTGGTGTGTCCCCGCAACTGGGCCAGATGACAGGATGGTGATGTCTCTCCCAGGGCACAGCATGCTGGGGTGGCCTCCTGAGGCCAGTGCAATGGCCCACTCCTTCTCTGCAGAGCGAGAAGGGGCTCCATGAGCTGCAGGCTTTTTAAAAAATACAGATTTTTAGACATATAATTAGGCAAACCATACAGTTCACCCGTTTATAGTGCACACTTCAGTGGTTTCTAGAGCATGCAGATTTACACAGCCATCATTACAGTGGACTTTAGAACATTACCTCAGAAAGAAGCCCCATACCTAGCTATCCCTGCCCCACCCACCACCCCCAGGCCTCAGCAGCCGCCAGGGCACTGTCTCTCTCTGGAGTTGCCTGCTCTGGACACATAGAGTCCTGCAGGACATGGCGTGTCTGTGTCTCAGCATCCTGTTCTCAGGCTGACCACACTGCAGCCCCCGTCAAGTGAAACCCAGGACGCCCAGGTAAGTCTGAGTTTCAGATGAACAACAAATGGTTTTTCAGTGGACATACTTACTCCTCAAGGAATTCATGGATTATCTGAAATTCAAGTTTAACTGGGCATCCTGTATTTTACTTGCTAACTCTACCTTCTAAGATGGTACCTCTGGACTCATGGAGCTGGGGCGCTACTGAAACCAGGATGGTAGGTCACCCCCAAAAGCTGGGAGCGCCCCAGGAAGGGGAGAGTCTCAGCCCACTCCCTGGCACCCCGTCCTCCTTCAAGGGAGGCTCCAGCTTCCAGATAAGGACAAACAATAGTTAAAAAATGAAGGCCTAACAGCCAAACAAAATATGGTCTGTCCACACAGGGGAGCATCACTTGGCCTTAGAAAGGAAGGACATCTGGACACCTGCTCTGACATGGAGGGACCTTGAGGATATCTGACAGCTGTGCCCCACCCTTTGTATAGAGGTGTCAGTGAGCCAAGGCTCAGGGATGGGAGGCCCTGCTGTGCCAGCTCATTCTCAGCTTGAGCTGGGTGCAGGAAGGCTACTGTCCAGCCAGGTCAGGCCTTCTTAAAAGGCCCCTGCTCCCAGGCCACCCCACTGGGACCCACTGAGCCTGATCCCAGGGTCTAGTCCCCCCACTCTTCCACCCTCACACCATAACTGCCCCCAGCTGCCCAACCAGCCTGGCTATCCACTCCATCACGGACATTTCATTTGTGCTGGGGCCTCCCAGGCTGGGGCTGAGGCTGACTGTCCAGAAGGGTGTGCGTTGGTGCCCTGGGTCAGGCCCAGGTGCTGCCCTTAGAGGCTGCAGCCTCCTGGGGAGGAAGGTGCCATGGCCCAGCAGGGCGAGCAGGAGCAGGAAGCCCTGTACTCCAGTCCGGTTGCTTCCAGTTGTAGCAGTGGGCCCGCAGTCTGGGGCTAGCTGCATCCCCTAGCAGGCCAGTGGCACTGCCCCAGCTCAGGGGTACAAAATCGCCGGCTAGTGTGGGGGCACCAGTGCTGGACTCCCATATCTCAGGGTGCAGCGGGGTCCTCCTCTGAGCTGCTACCATCTTCCTCACTGCATCCTCCCATCCCCCGCACGTACCTCTCTCCCCCAGTAAATCATGTTCACAGGACCCGGTTCAGGCTCTGCCAGGAGAGCTGACCTCAGACGCCTGCATTGTCCATCACTTTTCCAAAGGAGGCTGAAGTGGGACATGGGCAGCCCCGTCTCTGGGAGCAGAGCACCCTCAGGTCTGTGTCTGGGACTCAGCCCCATTGGTTCTTTTTGTACAGGTGTCCTCTGCCCGGGATTGGTCATGTTCACTGTCACCTGGAAGCTGAGGTGCCTGTAACACAGCCCATTCCTTCTGGGGCTCCTAACTGGTTGAGTGGGGAGGATGCGCTTGGGAGCAGCAGGAGCTGGTGACTGTCCTGAGTCAGTCTGCACCTGGCAGCCGATCTGGAGGCCGTGGGTGCCGTTGACCCCGTGAGCTGGGGGTGCAGTGGCATAGGGGGTGCGAGCTGACTTGGATCAGTGAGAGCTGAGTGGTAGGGGTTGGCAGTCTGTGAACAGTCTCAGCCAGAGCAGCCCGGGAAGGGTCAGGAACTGTCCTGACTGGGGGCTGTAGAGAGGCAGCAAGGAGTGACAGAACAGCCACTGAGGTCACTTGGGGCCATGCTGCAAGCTTTGGCTTCCACACCTGGCCTGGATCTTGGCCTCCATGACAGGACGCGTGAGTGGGGTGATGAGGGCACGGCTGTCTGGCGGGTGCCCTGCCTATAGCCCGCTGCTGCCAGACGCCAGCCCTTCTTGCCGTCTGGAAAGAAAGATCCAGGGTTGCCAGATTCTTTGACTTTTCAGGAGACCCAGGAGATCTGAACTTCTGTGTGAAATCTCTTGTTTTGAAATGCTACCCATTAATTCCGTTTTTTATGAGAACACTGTGTGTCACAAATAAGACCTGTTTGCTGGCGAGTTCCGGCCCCTGCCGTGCTAAGTGGGAGGAGTAGGTGACAGGCCCTCTCTTCTCCCCCAAAAGCCCTTCCCAGGGGTAAGCCCCTCCCCTGGTGCCTGGCTGTGATCACAGCTGATAACTCAGGAGCGTGGGCCAAGGCTTCCCACGTCAGGCGCTGGGCCGAGGCTCCTTTAACTCTCACAGTGACCAGTTTGGACCGTTCCATGGATGAGAAAGCAGAAGGTCAGAGAGGGTCAGACACTTACCTAAATCCACACAGCTAATAGATATCGCAGGAGATGAGCCTGGTCTGCTGCTGGCTTGTCCTTTTTACTTCAGTACACTAATACATATGACAGAATGTACTACTTTAACCACTTTTAAGTATACAATTCAGTGGCATTAATTACATTCGCAGTGCTGGACAACTGTCATCGCTCTGTCCAAAGCTCTTCCATCACTCCAAAGTGCACTGCCATTAAACAGTACCACCTCAGCCCCCCGCCCTGGCCCTGGCACCCGTGAGTCTTCTGTCTCTGTGACTCTGACTGCTGTGGGGACCTCGTGTGGCCGGATCCTCCTGTGATTGTCTTGCTGTGACTGGCATATTTCACTTAGTGGAATGACCTCAAGGTTCATCTGTGTTGTGGTAGGGTCAGGATTTCTCTGTAAGGCTGAGTTGTATTCCACTGTGTGTAAACTGCACTTTGTCCCTCCATCGGCCTGCAGTTGGACACCGGGGTTGCTTCTACCTTTTGGCTTTTGTGGCTCGTGCTGCTAAGAACCTGGGCACAAACACACTTGCTCCAGGGCCTCCCTTCATTGGTTTTGGGAACATCAGGTCTCTGGATTTTAATGCCTACGGTTGTTAGCCACTGCCCCTTCCCCAGTGCTTGGGTCTCTCCCACGGTTTTCCTGCTGAGTGGTCTTCCATGCTTAGATATCTGCAGCGATGGGGGCCTCACTGCCTTGCCCACCGGCCTGTTCAGTGCTGAGAGTACAGCCCAAGCCCCATGTCCCTAAAGCTGCCCGCACTGTCCCACAGCCCAGGATGTGCTGCTTCCTCCCGATGGTGATATCCCTCCCCAGCCTCTCTGAGCCAGGCCTCAGCCGCGCAGAGGCTCCCCAGTGCATTCTGGCATCTGCGCCCTGACTGTGCACACAGACCCCAGCCCAGTTTCTAGGAGAGAACAAAATCCAGCTGCAGGAAGCAGGACAGATGTGTTTTTAGAAACAACCATCATTGTGGTATAAATTGTAAAAATGCACCACGGTCTGTTCCCTCAACACAGACCCCACCAAGTGTCATCGCAGAGGAAGGGAAGACAGAGCACTGTGGCCGCGTCCACTCACCGTCGCCCGTCCCTCCTCTGCTGCCGTCCCAGGCACTCACCCTGTTCTTGTCTGTCTCCCCAGGGACGTACCAGGGCCAGTGGGTCGGCGGCATGCGGCAGGGCTACGGTGTGCGGCAGAGCGTCCCCTACGGCATGGCCGCGGTCATCCGCTCGCCTCTGAGGACGTCCATCAACTCTCTGCGCAGCGAGCACACCAACGGCACGGCGCTGCACCCCGACGCGTCCCCAGCGGTGGCCGGCAGCCCGGCCGTGTCCCGGGGGGGCTTCGTGCTGGTGGCCCACAGCGACTCGGAGGTCCTCAAGAGCAAAAAGAAGGGGCTGTTCCGGCGCTCGCTGCTCAGCGGGCTGAAGCTGCGCAAGTCGGAGTCCAAGAGCAGCCTGGCCAGCCAGCGCAGCAAGCAGAGCTCCTTCCGCAGCGAGGCCGGCATGAGCACCGTCAGCTCCACCGCCAGCGACATCCACTCCACCATCAGCCTGGGCGAGGCCGAGGCCGACCTGGCGGTCATCGAGGACGACATCGACGCCACCACCACCGAGACCTACGTTGGCGAGTGGAAGAACGACAAGCGCTCAGGCTTCGGGGTGAGCCAGCGCTCGGACGGGCTCAGGTACGAGGGCGAGTGGGCCGGCAACCGGCGGCACGGCTACGGCTGCCTCACCTTCCCCGACGGCACCAAGGAGGAGGGCAAGTACAAGCAGAACATCCTCGTGAGCGGAAAGCGGAAGAACCTCATCCCGCTGCGGGCCAGCAAGATCCGCGAGAAGGTGGACCGGGCCGTGGAGGCCGCCGAGCGGGCCGCCACCATCGCCAAGCAGAAGGCCGAGATCGCGGCTTCCAGGTAGGAGGGCGAGGGTGTGGGCCTGGGCGGCAGAGCCCTTCGTGGTCACCTGGCCAGGTGTTCATGGGCCTGGTCTAGTCGGTCACTCTGTTCCTCAAGGCCTCAAGTCCTTGGGTTGAGCCCAGTTTGAGGCTGACACTGGTGTTTCTTGAACTGTGCCCAGGAACTCTAGGGTGTCCAGGCAATTCTTGGAGGGGGCACAGGTGGGGCCAGGAAATGGTTGATCTGAGGGGTGCTGGGGCCTACGGCCTCCTCCAAACAGAGCAGCAGTTCACACTGTGCTCTGTGCTGGTGTTTTGAGAAGGGGGCTGTTTTGCTGTGTGATGTGTAGGACGCTGCTGCCTGGGAGAAGGGGGCTGATGCTGCCAGGTGGAGACAGTGCAGGAGTACGGGAGGAGCCCGGAGCTGCCCCGGGCACCCAAACCTGTGGCCCAAATCCTTGCTGAGCCCAGGAGACTGATTGTGGGTGCCCACCAAGGAGTCTTAGGGCAGCAGCTGTTCTGAATAGGCTGCAAGACTTATTGAATTTGGAGTTCAGCAGGGACCCCAGCCCTAAGGAACAGGTCCAGGGATGACCACAGTGGGAGCAATGTGGATTCAAGCAGTCTGTGCACGAGAGGCTGGGGCTCTGGGGCTGGAGGCAGGTTCCCAGGCATGGCTCCTGGGGTGCTGTGGAGGTGGGCAAGTGCACCTGGGCTCTGCCCCAGTTAGGCTGAGAGGCTGTGATGGACATGCCAGCAGGAGCTGCCCCCACGGGTTGGGGGATATCACCTCCCCTCCCCGAAAGCCACAGGCCCCACAAATGCACACCAGGCTCCACAGTCATGGTTACTCAGGTTTTATCAAGGCCGTGGAAGGATAAAACCCGTGGGCTTTTGTGGGTCAGCATAGGGCTCTCGGGGTCTGCCCTGGGAGGCACGGGGCTTGGTGCAGGCACTGGGGGCTGCTCCAGACAATTCTGGAGGATTCTGTGTTCTCAGCGAGCTAGGCCCAGATCCTTCCAGGAAAGCCTAAAACTCAGGTCCCACTCGGCCCGCCTGACCCTGCTGCTGGTTGGACTTGAGCCACTTGGTCCTGATGGGCAGCAAAATGCCCATCACACAAATGGCGTCTGTGGCTTATTGGTGGGACATTTGTCGCTCACAATTTCTGAGGTTTAGAGGGACGGGGATTGATCTCAGGAAGCCGAGAGAACAGTGGGCTCACCACCTGGACGGCCCCCTTGTGCTGTCCTGGAAATGCTCAGACAGAGAAAGAGACAGGAGAGTCTGTGACGAGTCACCTGGGATTTTAAGGCCAAATTAGAGCTAGTAGTTATTATTTCCATCATAAAAGGGAGGCCTCCTCCATGCAGGAAAACTGGAGGTGATGTCTAAAAGGAAGACAGTGTGTTGGCCGTGGTTGGACGCATCGCCGGAGGCTCTCCTGGGCACTGGGTGCCGGTTTTTGTGGGTTGTGTTTCGTGCTGTGTGCTGTTGGCCACTGTGCCTCGGAGGGGTTCATGGGCCTAGAGGTGCAGCCTGGAGGATTTGGGGTGGTCATGGTAGCTCAGGCCTGAGGTGGGAGCCCGGGAGGCGGCAGAGGACAAGCCTCAAGCCTCTTCCCAGCTGCAGGGCAGGAGCTGCGATTTCTCAATGGGTTTAGCATTGGGGGTGGGGAGCTTGTGAATGGCCGGCTCAGAGGACCGTCCACTGGAGCGTGAGAGCCTCCTGCAGAGTGACTGGGCCCGCAGTGGACTCTGATTGCAGCTGGTTGGTGGTGGTGTCACTGCCTCCAGGCAGGGCTTGTGAAGCCACAGGAAGTGAGAAACGGCTGGTCCTGTGGTGTGGGGACCTTCCCGAGAGCAGCTCTGACACGGGTTTTCCTGGAAGATGAGGTGGGGGTACCATTGTCATCATCTGGGAGGTGACTTGGGCTTTGGAACCATGAAGCTCTCTAGGTGACTCTAAAGTGTCTTGTGAAAATGCAGATGGCCGGGCTCTCCGCCAATGTTGTCTCAGGTCTGGGTGGGGCCTGAGAGCCCTCCTTTCCCATCCCACGGCTCTGATTGCTTTCTGCTCTCAGAGGTGCTGCTGGCAGGAGGCCTCAGCCCAGCAGGGAAATGAGGTACCTGCAAAAGTGACCATGTGACCATGACACGGGTGGGTGGATGGCTGGAGTGTCCACAGGCGCATGTCTGTGGAGACCAGGGAGGGGCTGCAGAGAGGGGCAGGGAGCTGCCCTGCTGAGAGCGGGTGGGGGAGCTGCCGCCTTCCCTGCCTGTCTCCTGAGGGTCTTCCTCCCTGCTGGGCACTCCCACCAGTAAGGGCTGTGGTGGACTCCATCCTACTGTGTCCCCTGACAGTGGGCTCAGGAAAGAGGGTCTCAAGGTGGCTCTTGCCCCATGGCTTTAAGAACTTGTATCCTGGGCAGTGCCTGTGGCTCAAGGAGTAGGGTGCCGGCTCCATATACCGGAGGTGGTGGGTTCACATCCAGCCCCAGCCAAAAACTGAAAAAACAAAACAAAACAAAACACTTGTGTCCCAAAGGCTGCCGGAAAAGCTCAAGAAGCATCTTCCACCCAGAGGCAGCCAGGGCTGACCAATCCCTGTCCTCCTGGCAGCTCCAGGGCCCTGTTGCCACCTTGACCCACTGCTTCTTAGACGGTCCTTGGCCCTTCCAGGCACAAGCTGTGGTTTGGCTGGAAATGGACACATGGACGTGTCACCCACGCTAGAGACCAAAGAGGTGGGATGCCCAGTCCACTGGGCTGTTTGATTTTCAGCAGCTGAGCCCCTGCCGCGCAGACCCCCAGCCTCCCAGAGTGGGGACAGACAATGGCAGGGACGCTCTGGTCAGATCTGGGGTGAGAGTGGACAGTTTGCCCCTCCCTGCCCACCGTGTGGCCCTGGGACACTTCAGTGGGACACTGGGCTGACGTTCAAGGCTGCAGGGGTGTCTGAGAGTCCCAACGTGGACTGGCTGTGTCTGCTGAGGGTGGGGGAGAGCCGATGGCTCAGTTGCCACCTAGGCCTCCAGCATGCAAACCCTGCGGGGGTCCAGTGAGGAGCTGAGGCGTTGGCCCTGCTGGGCACCTCTTCTGCCTTGTTGGTGACACACATAGTTCATGGGAATATCACTGTGGAGTAGCGCTGAGGAGAGGTTCTGGGGCTCACAGGGCAGTAATGTGAGCTCAGAGGAGGGGGATGAGACGAAGACCCCGCCTCACTTTACTGGGTTGTGCTTCCCTGTGCTTTGCAGATGTTAACGTTATTCCCAAAGGGAGGGTTTGCATCACCCTGCGAGGAGCTAACCAGCTGGCGCCCCTCATCCCACACTGTGTGCTCACTGTGGGTCCCCTTGAGTAATTCCCGTGATGCCTCAGACTTTTTCTTTATTGTGTCTGTTCTGCTGACCGGTGATCTTCGCCATTGTAATTGTTTTGGGTGGTGCAGACAGTGCCCACATGAGACGGTGAATTCAGTCAGCAAACATGTGCGTCCCGACCTCTGCGCCAACTGCCGTTCCCCGTCTCTCACCCGGCCCCCTTCCCTGTGACTCCAGACGCAGCTTCTGAGTGTTCAAGGGGAGGATCCCAAGCCTCTCACTTTAAATCAAAAGTTAGGAATGATTAGGCTTAGGAAGGAAGGTGTGTCCGAAGCAGAGATGGGCTGATCTCGGCCTCTTGCACCAGTTAGCTAAGCTGTGGATGCAAAGGGAAAATTCCTGAAGGAAATGAAAAGTGCTGCTCCAGGGAACATGCAAATGATAAGAAAGAGAAGCAGCCTTATTGCTGATATGGACAAAGTTCTCAAGATCAAACCAGCCACAACCTTCCCTTAAGCCTAAGCCTGATCCAGAGCAAGGTCCTACCTGACTCTCTTCGATTCTGCAAAGGCCGAGAGAGAGGAGGAAGCTGCAGGAGGACAGAGGAAGCCAGTGGAGGCTGTTCTCGTGGTTTAAGGGAAGCAGCTCACCCCAGAACATAAAGCACGAGGTGCAGCAGCAGGTGCTGATGGAGACGCTGTGGCAGGTTACCCAGGAGACCTCACTGAGATCACAGAGGAGGGTGGCCACACCAACGGCAGATTGTCAGTGTAGACAGAAGGGCCTTCTATTGGAAGAAGACGTCATCTAGAACTTTCACGGCTAGAGAGGAGTCAGTGCCTGGCTTCAAAGCTTCAAATGATGGGCTGAGTCTCTCGTTAGGGCTGATGCAGCTGGTGACTTGAAGTTGAAGCAGTGTGCACTGAACGGTCTGAAATCCCTAGGGCCCTTAAGAATGATGCTGCGTCTACGCTGCCTGCCCTCTACAAATGGAACAAGAAAGCACATCTGTTTACAGTGTGGTTTATTGAATATTTTAAGCCCACTGTTGAGACCTTTTGCTCAAAAAACAAGATTCCTTTTAAAATATTAACTGCTCACTGACGATTCACCTGGTCACCCAAGAGCGCGGATGGAGATGTACAAGGAAATTAATTTTTTCATGCCTAACACAACTTCCAATCTGTAGCCCATGGATCAGGGAGTCATTTTCATTTTCAAGTGTTATTATTTAAAAGATACCTCTCGTCCTGTTGTAGCTGCCATAGACAGTGATTGCCGTGATAGATCTGGGCAAAGTCAATTGAAAACCTTCTGGAAAGGATTTGCCATTTTAGATGCCTCTGGAATAATTTGTGATTCATGGGGGAAGGTCAAAATATGACAGGGGTTTGGCAGATGTTCACTCTAACTCTTACAGGTGACTCTGAGGGGTCTAAGACATCAGTGGAGGAAGGAACATCAGACAGCTGGAGTTAGGACACCTGGAGATGGGACGGAATTGCTGCTGTCTTGTGATCAGCCTTGACCGGCCGAGGGGCTGCTTCTTAGGGATGCGTAAAGAAGGAGGTTCTGGAGATGGAATCTCCCCTGGTGAGAGTTAGATGAGATTTGATCCAGGGCTGCAGAGTAGGTGTTTCAAGGTGAGTTTCTTGATAGTGACGGTCACACATTTGCTGTAGTGCTGGTGAAGGTGCTGTGAGCTTTGAGGAAATGACAGCAGAAGAGTTAGAATGGTCATAAACTTGGTTCATAAAGCAGTGGCTTCGAGAAGGGTCAGAAGGGTTGACTCCAATTTTGAAAGAAGTTCTCCTGTGGGCAGATGCCGTCAGTGTCCCAGGCTGCTGAGAAATGCTACATGAAGCAATGGTCGATCACTGCCGCGGTAAACTTCGCTGCTGTCTGATTTTAGGATTTTATAAAATGTCCACAGCCACCCCAACCTCAAGCATCCACCTCCCTGGGGAGGAGGAGTGTATGTGTGGAGGGTGATCCCACGCTGCTCCCCAAAATGTGACTGCTCCCCGAGTCGGGGGCTACCTGTTGGCCAGGGCGCAGGGCAACGGAATTTGGGTGACTTTGTTCCACCTGTGCTTGTGATCATGATCAGTCTGCAGCTGCCAACATCCAGGCCAGGCCCTCCACCAGCAAGAAGAGTGAAACCCACTGAAGGCTGAAAAAACCATCAGCGTTTTTTAGTAACAGTCTTTTAGAATGAAGACCTACGCTGTCTTCAGACACCACGGGCGAGTACACCCCAAAGACCATGGTGCCATGTGACTCTGACTTTCAGGTGCACTGGGACCCACGTGCTCCTAGAGCTTGCTATGTCGTGATACTCACTTAACTTTGGTGGTCTGGAATCGGACCTGCCAGGCCTCCACGGTGCTGGAATGTGAGCCTGCTGGGCCAGGGGTTTGCTTGGCTTGTTTGCTGCTGAATCCCCAGGACCTGAGCCACGTGTGCCACAGAGATTCTGCTTGACAGCTGTTTCCAGTCAGTTGATAGAGGCATAGGCTCCACTTTCTTAACCAGGGCCTCCTGGCCACTACCCTTGGTGCTGGGGGCCAGGAGGTGGCCGTGGCCTCCATAAGGCAGGAATGACAAGGTCAAGTTTGCAGGGAAAGCGCGGTGGCCAGGGTTGCCACACTGCAACCACGTTCTCAGACCTTTCCACAACACTCTGCACCGCTGTGGTCATGGCAGGTACTTGGGTGAGGACAGGCAGGCAAGGAATGACAGTGCCCCAGATACCCCATGTCCCCCAACTTGGTGTGGCTGCCCTCTGGCAGTCTGGAGCTTTGAGTCAGCCCTGTTTCCTGCGAGTGCCACATCTGGGGTGGTGGTGAGGGGGTGCCTCTCCTAGGATCTCTCCCTGGAGCTGGCAGGGGCCTGTGGGCAGGTGCATGGGAGGGCGGACTGTCCCGGCTGGGGCAGGGACAGCCCCCATCTGTCTGTCCTAAAATGGACAGGTGCATGCAGCGGCGGGGGGACTGGGGAGGATGGGGCATGGACAGCCCCCATCTTTCCTAGAGGCTAGGAGTGCAGTTTTGGCGGTCACATGGATACTGGCACCTGCTCTGAGAGTTGAGGTCTGCGTGGCTGCTGGTGTGCTGGATGTCCTGTGAACTTTGCTGTGCACAGAGCCTGGACCAGGCCTGTGGATCAGAGGTGACAAGTTCTTGGCACCTTTGCAGCTCTTCATTCCCACCCATGCCTAGAGCAGACACGGCTGGTTGGTGGCTGTGTTCAGAATCTTTATGCGAGGTGTCCTACTAGCAGATCAGGACTGGCCTCTGGGCACAGTGTCAGCCCCCAGTGCGGAGGAGGGCAGTGCTCAGGTCTGTAGGCTGAATCTGGACGATTCTCTTGTGGCCAGGCTTGGGAGACTCTCTCCCCACCTGTCTGGGGGGTAGTGACAGTGCAGGTTAGGTATCCCTTATCCAGAATGCTTGGGATCAGAGTGTTTGGGGTTTCTTCAGATTACGAAATGTTTGCAGACACATATCATGGGGGGGAATCCAAGTCTAAACACGAAATTCACTCTTGTTTCATATGTACATTTCTCTGCCTGGGAGCGTCTCCTCTTGCTTTTTCAGGCCTCTAGAAGCCCCAGCTTCCTTGGCTAGTGCCCCCAGCCCCAGTGCCAGCACCAGGGTGCCCTCTCCTCCCTTACCTCTGACTCCCTCTTGTAAGGACCCCTGTGATTAAAGGAGAAGCCCAGGATCGGTGGTGCCCCCTACTCGGCATCTTTCAGGGGCTCCTGCCGCCTGCAGGTACAGGCCCCCATGGGGGCTGGTGCTGCTGGTCTCATAAACCCGCTGTCGCTTTTGACCATAAAGATGCCTGTGTTGGCCACATAGTTAGATGAGATTTGATCCAGGGCTATAGAGTAGGTGTTTCAAGGTGAGTTTCTTGATAGTGTTACACAGTTGTTATAGTGCTTGTTTTGAAAACAAGACTTGGCCCCAACTCGGCTGATGTGTCAGAGCAGGGTGCTCATAAGTGCGTGTGGCATTTCCCTCTGCGAGTCCATCTGACAGAGACACTGGTGAGTGCGGCAGCTTCCCCCAGCCGAGCTGACCCATGTGGGAAACATGAGATGCACGTGGGCCGTGCACACTGGCCTGCTGCCCCCCGGGCGCCCGTCCTTGGAGGGTAAAACTGCCCCCGTCTCGGCCAGCCCTCCTCTGCCCCTTCACTCCAGCTTGCCAGCTGAGACCCTCCCCACAGCTACTTCCCTGAGAGAATCTCTGGTGTTTTCAAGCTCAAGCGCTGTGTTTTTGTGGCACTTACGTGTCTCCTGACCACAGAGCACGTGAAGAACTGCTGCGGTTTTTATTCAGTTCCCATCTTTTTCGAGTGTTGTGCCCCTAACCCATTTTCCGACAAGCTCTGTGGTTTTCACTGCAGGATTTCACATACACAGCGATTTCCAGGAACACAGATGTCGCCTTACAGCAGAACCAGCCAGTCGGTGCTCAGTGAGGGAATGGCCTTGTTTTGGGGAAATACACGCTGAAGTGTTTAGAGGTTAAAAATAATGCTTCTTCCATCCGGGACCTAGACTCTGGCTTTTACCCAGCCCTGCCATCCTGCCCAGCAGCCCTGAGGGTGTGGGTCCCTGCCAGGTGTCCCTGCACCCCACACCCTGCAGGGGCCCCTCCCCCACGCCTTCTGGCATCTTCTGGGGACTCACTCAGATTCTCTCCTGACAGCCTTGCTTCTTTCTCCCAGACTCTCTGCTCTTGTGCATATGTATGTCCCCAAACGAAAAAAAGCAGAGGGTGCCCCCAAAATGTCTATACATTTTAAGAAAGGAAAATACCGTGTTAAAATTGGAATACTCAATATATGCTGATAGCAAGTCACGGCGAGCCCCTCTTGTGATTGCAGAAGGCGGACGTGACTGGAGAGGCCCGTTTGGGACTCTGTCTCAGCACTTCATCTTTACCCAGCCACCATGCTGAACGCTCAGGATTATCCAAAAGCAACCATTTTTTACCACACTAACAATACAGTGTAGGAATGGTTCGCCTTTATGTTGTGACGGCAGAGAGGCAAGATTCAAGAAGATGCCTCTTCTGACGCACATTTAATTCACCAGGAACCCACCTCTTCTGTAGCTTCTTCACCTGGACGATTTGTTTTCGATCATTGTTGGAATAGTCTCATCCAGCCTTGCTGCTAATTCACAGGTAGGCTGAGATGGTTCACTTGCACTGCCGCGTTCAGCTCATCCTTGTTCTCCGGTCACCCATGTGGCTCATTTTCAAGGTTAAAGTCACCAGAACGAAACTCTCAAACCGTCTATACACTGCGCATTCATGAGCCACATCCTTCCCAAACACTGCTGATATTTTGAGCTGTCTGTGCTGTCTTGGTTTCACGACAGAACTCATTTGAAAATAACGTGAATTTTTTACTTATCCATGGTTTCACAAAAATCTGTCTAAAAAAAAATTTGAAAGATAATTACAAGCCAAAACGTGCATTTGAAAGAATGAGAATGTACCTTCGCAATGAAAATAAAACAAGAAGCGTCAAAGTGGATGTCAAAGATCTCAGCAGTCAAGTAGAAGTCGGATGTTCATCCTTACTGACCTTCCGGGCTCCCAGCGGGCCATGTACCTCACCCACAACACCTGCTCTCAGGCCTCCCCGGCCCCTTGTACTTGGCAGAGTGCTGTCCTCTGTGTCCCAGCACCTCTCTGCCCGCTTGCCCGGGCCCTGGGCCCTGAATGGTCTGCTAGAGCTGCCCCACCAAGCCCCTCTCCTCCTGCAGCTGAATACATCCCCCTCCACCATCCTGCTTCACAGATGGAACTGTGGGGGGCAGGGCATCTGCAGACAGGCTGTGCCTCTCAGTTGCTGGAGCCAGGCTGTCTTCCTCACCTCCACCTCCAGGTGTCGAGCTTGGAGCTGGCACCTGCGGGCACTGTGTGGACTGGTCAGCCTGAACAGCCTTCCCTGAAAATCCAGGCAGGGGCAGAGACTGGTGGGCCCCTGAGTGGATGCTGTCACTGAACAAGTGGCTGCGTCCAGGTGGCCAGTCCTGGGACAGACGGGGGACTCCAGAGCAAACCACTCTGGGGTAGACCCTGACCCTCACTGTCCTCACCACACTAGTGAGATGAGCGTTAGAATCTACACCTCACAAGTGGGGAAACTGAGGGCCCAGGCCACTGCCACACATCCAGGGTGAGTCTTGCACATCTGCCTGCCCCCACCCCCCCGCAACCTCCACCACCCACTGCCTCAGGTGGCCTCACGGTAGGGACCATCCTCACCCCTGGCCCCATCTGGCTCCCTTCTGGTCAGGGTTGCTTCTCGAATGGCAAAGCTGAGCCTCTTCCCAGCCCTGAGCTTGTCCCTTTGACTCGGGGAAGCGAAGTGCTGAGATTCATCACCTTGTGTGGGGTGACAGTGTGGGCAGACTGGAACCTCCTTCCCCAGGCCACCCGGGACCCCCAAGCCAGGACCCTGCTGTTGCCTCGAGCTGTCAGTCACAAAGTCCCAACCCAGACTGAGTCCTCCTGTGACCCACAAGGGGCTGGAGGGGCTCTGGCTTCTCCCTGAGAGCAGGGTCCAGGGTGGGGGGCCACGGATAGCACCAGCTGCCCCTTTCTGGCCTGTTGGCCTTGGACCATGCTCTTTGCTGAGGGTTTTCTGTCCATAATAGTGATCTCACCGGAGGCCTGACCTGGTGTCAGTGCTCCCAGGAACAAGCTCCTTTGAGCCTCCTAAGGCCCCCAAGATTGTGGGGTGAGCTCCACGTCACAGATGCTGAGACTGAGGCCAAGAGAGGCTGCTCCCATATAGCTCTGAGGCCCAGTCTCACTAGCCCAGACCTGGGAAGCTGGACCAGGTGGGATAGGTCTCCTGGCTGCCCTGAGCCCAGTCACCCTACACATCCCACCAAGACCCCAGCTCCTGACAAACTCCAAATCTGTTTCCTGGGCCTGTCCTTATCCACTGTCTGCTTCCCAGAACGTTCCTGTCCCAGCTGGAATGCTGGTCACTGTGATATGGTCCCAGGCTTAGCTTTGTAACTGGATCTCGCCACTGACCTAAACCCGGGCGGCTGGCCAGGCCCTGGACGTCCTTCAGCCTGGTCACAGCTGGCATGTCCAGCAGGTGCTAAACCACGGACGTGCTGTTTGTGCTTAGTCCAGAGGGAGACTCGGTAAGCGCAATTATGGGACCCCCAGTTCTGACTGCATCTTGGGTAACTGCTAGTATACGTGTGCCTGGTAATACCTAACCTGTCACCACAGCCCTGGGAGGTGGGTGGTGTCATGGTCTGCATTCTTTTGCCGGGGACACTGAGGCTACAGGGTCTGAGAGACCTGGCCCTGGTCATGTGAAGAGGATGGGCCGACAACCACAGACCCTGTGTACCCCACTGGTGGCTGGATCTGTTTCCTGGAGCCACTGTAATAAAGAACCACACATAGGGGCCTGAAACGACAGAAATGTGTTCCCTGATGGTCAGAGGCCACAAGTCTCTCCATAGAAAGTCTGTGTCCCCTGGGCTCCCGCCTCTGGTGTCCTGCTTCTTCCCTGTGGGCAGCACACTGGTGGTGGCACCCAAGGCCACCTGCAGAACCCAGGACACTGTCAGTGTCCTCACCTCGGTCACATCTGCACAGATGCTTGTCCTGGTGTGGATGGAACATTCGAAGGCTCCGGAAATTGGGATGTGGACTTACTGGCGGGTAGGTGGGCACTGTTTGGCCACCTATAGGGCTCTCAGCCCAAATGTGGTTGGGTTGAGACAGTGTCACGTCCCCAGCCAGGACCGTGGCCTCCCACCCCCTCTAGGAAAAACAGAGGGAACTCCTGCCCCCCTTTAACAGCTGAAGTCAAGAGCAGGAGGACCCCTTGTCCAGTCTAGAGAGGCTGGAGTGGGGGACTCATGGGGACAGCACAGTATCACAGCCTGGGCCTGAGTCCTTGCTGGTGACACAGGGGTCTTGGGCTGGTACCACCCTTCTCAGGCCTCAGAGGTGAAGGGGTTAGATCAAGGGTCCTCAAACTTTTTAAACAGGGGGCCAGTTCACTGTCCCTCAGACTGTTGGAAGGCTGGACTGTGGGCCCCAGGATGAGTTGGCTGCTAGGCAGGACAGGTGGCAGCAGAAAAACACCTGGCAGGCTGGATAAATGTCCTAGGCGGGCTGCATGTGGCCCGCTGGCCGTAGTTTGAGGACGCCTGGTTAGATGCTAATGCCCTGCAGTGCTCTCTAGATTGGGGTCAACACACTTTGTCTGTAGTGGTCTCAGTTACGAACTCGTCTCTATTTTCCGACAAAGCCTGTTACGGCTTCCAGGCCACGGCCACGGGTGAGCCACCTTTGGCCCCAGCTGCATGTGCAGACCCCTGCCTGGGCAGGGACTGATGCCTGTGAGCTGCACGCTTGTGACAAGCTCGGCCCTGGGAGTTCTCTCCCTGCACGGTGCTGGGGAGCAGGGTGCCACCACCTCCCCACCCTCCTGCACTCTAGGTCCCCTGGAGAGTTCTCTGGCCGCCTCTCCCCAGATGTGTCACATGCACCCTTCCCAGCCCAGGCATGTGGCCTGGCGGCTGCAGCAAGTGCCATGTGCGGCATCACCAGGGTGCGGTCTCTGGGCTTTGCTCTTGACCTGGGGACTCCATGCGGCACCTGAAGATGGTGCCCAGGCTCACGCCCTCACTTCACTAATCCTGGCCCTGCTTGTGGGGACGTGGGCCTCAGAGTGTGATGCCCCCCCATCGTCTCCCACCGGTCCAGGGTCAGAGAGGAGGCTGCCCTGCACAGCGAGACTGCCACTTCAGCAGCCCCTTAGGCTTTGGTGTTCTCTTTTGTGAAATGGGAGAGAAACATAGGGTACTGGCCCCATATACTGGAGGTGGTAGGTTCAAACCTGGCCCCGGCCAAAAACTGCAAAAAAAGAAAAAAAAAAGAAATGGGAGAGAATCACCCGTCCTTGCCAAAACGAGCTGATTTGGGGATTGGGTGATGCTCTCTGTTAGGTCCCACCCTTCTCCCTGAAGGAGTTGGGCCCAGAACCTTGTCTGGGCTGACATCAGAGTCTCTTGCCCACCTTGCCCTGAAGCCGGCTCAGAACAGAGCTCTGGGTCCCAGAACCCCCTCCCTCCCGCAGGCCACACCCCTCTAGCTCCCCTGCCTGGTCCTCAGGGACCTGGAGCTGGTCTCCAGGGCTGCAGCCATGTCACAAACATCTCATTAATGCTCCCCAAGGTCCCGTGAGGTTAGGCCCGCTGCAGCTGTCTTCGGAGAACAGAAAATTAGCAAGAAATCCCTGCCGCCTTCTCCAGATGGGCACAGAAGAGCTGCCTGTCTCCTGCCAGTTCAGACCCCTGTCCTCGGTGGAGGTGCAGGAGGGCGGCTGCAGGGCTGGGTGCTCTGGAGCCCCTGGTCCCCCCACTCCTGCAGGAAACGCCATTGTTATGGTGGGATTTGAGATGCCTGCATCCACCCCACACTGAGTTCCCGTGCAGAAAGAGGAGGGGTTGCAGGGTGGTGGGCAGAACCAACTGTCAGGACGGTGCGAGGGCTGCCTGGTTAGAGTAGGAGGCTGGCCCACCGAGGCCAGGCTGGACGCAGGCAGGGAAGGGAACAGGTGACAGCCACCACAGCAGCTGCTGCTGACGCATGCGGCTGGCCCTGGTGGCCCTGTGTGGGTTGATGCTTGGGGCCCTCCATTTTGGATTTGGGGGTCCTGAGGCACAGACAGGTGCCCAGTGGCCACAGGCACAGCTGGGACTCTTGAGCCTGCTGCCAGCTCTAAGGAGGAGGTGTGGCTCTCTCCATCCTCACCTTCCAAGAGTCTCCAAGAGCTGCCCTGGAGGTTGACAAGTGCTACTGCCCCCAAAGTTCTCACCAGGGTGATAAATCTCGTATCTCGGGAGGGGAAGTCCCTGTGGTCAGCTCCCTGTGTTCCCACTTCACATCCTTCAGTCCAGCAGCCGCAGCAAGACCCCCTCTCGCCCTTGCTGGCACCTGTGATCAGAGTTCGCTTTTACAAGCCCAGTGCTCCCTTGGTGGATGAGTGGGGTCTGTCCTTGTTGGGCTGATGCCAGGAGGGGAGCCGGAGTCCCTGGAGGTCTCTGGAAGGGGCTGTCACCAAATGGGGGCCCAGGAGGCGGTGAGGCCTGTGTCTGCCCAGTGGTCTCCATCCTGGGCTGCAGGCCCTGTCCTCTCCCAACTGGGCTCTGACCTGGGCACAGGGTCCTTTTCTACCTCCAGGCCTCTCCTCCAGCCACGGGCTGCAGGGTCAGGTCACCAGAGACTCTGTGAGGAGGCCTCTGGCTTCTGTCCCTCAACCTTGCAGCATTCAAGCCTGTGGTTTCCCCAGGACCTTCCCAAGTCCCCTCCCCTGGGCTCACAGCTTGATCTGCTGCACTGGACAGCTGCCAGGGGCTGTCCACACACTGACCACCACTGCTGGTCCTCCTAGCCACCCGGAGTTTTCTCTCCAGATCCTAGCGTCCTCGTGTGAGGCTTACTGGGGATGCCCAGGACACACCTGAGTAGAGGGAGGATGGCAGGGGGAGCAGCTCAGGCCTCTGACCAGCCCTGGGAAAGTCTCAACTCGGACACCCTATCTTGTAGGAAGCCTTCCGTAGTCAGGTCCCTGGGGAGGGCAGGACATCAGGCAGGGCTGTTACCCACTGAGGGTACAGCTCCGGCCACACCAGGTGACCTGGGACCACTCTGGCCACCACTTCTCCCTTCTGTGAGGTGAGGACAGTGGCACATACAACAGAAGGCAGTTAGGAGGACTAGATGAGAAGAGATGGGCAGGTATTGGGGCTGGGCAGTGTCCTGTAAATGTAGCAGCAGACGCCATCACCCAGGCAGGTGGCCTCACCGGCTGCTTCTGCTGGACAGACCAGCCCCAGGGACTGGGGCAGACCCGGGGGAGACCCCAGCACGAGGGGCATCTGCTCTCTGTGTCTGGGGCTTTGCACCCTCCATGGCTGAGCTTGTTTCCCACCTGAAGAATGGCAAGTCTACCTCTGCATGGGGTCGGGTGTGAGCACGTGGGCTGGGCACAGGTGTGGCCCTGGCCAGCAGTGAGTGCTTGAGGGAGAGCCTGCAGCCATGATGACGGAAAAGGGCTGCTGGAAATGGGGGTCAGCCCTGTTCTTTCAAAGCTGGGGCAGAGCATGGGCCAGCCAGGCCCTCCTCTTCACTGACTCCAGCTGTCCCCAGCCCGGGCAGTGGCAAGCCCTGGCTTGAACAGAAGGATAGTCCCCAGAGATGTCCACCTGGAGCCTTCTGGAACCTGGGAACGGGGCCATATCTGGGAAAAGCGTTTTTGCAAATGAAACTAGATTAAGGATCTTGAGATGAGATCATCCCGGATTACCTGGTGGGCCCCAAATCCCCTGAAGGGGGAGACAGGTGCAGGGAGAGGCCTTCAGGAAGGACCCTCCCTTGGCCTGGGGAGCGTGACCCCAACACACCTAGGTCTGGGACCTGCAGCCTCCAGAAGGGTGAGAAAGGAATTTACGTTGGTTAGGTCACCCCATTTGGGGTCACTCGTCATGAGCAGCACCTGCTCCTCGTAGCCCACGGCCTCACTGGGCTGGAAACTGCTATCTGAGGAGGAGCAGCCTGGGCTGGGCTGTGTCCACCTGTCACAAGGCCCTTGGGAGAAATGTCGCCTGTGAGCTGCCCCGATGGGAAAGAAACCCCCCAAGCAGCACTTGGGGTCCTTGCAGTGAGGCAGCTGACTCAGGCCCATGATCTTCTGGCCACGTCTGAGTCTGAAATGGCCCCGTGGAGACGTCTTTGCTCTTGTCTACCGGATGTGGGTTTTTTATCTTTTGGGGGTCTTGGCAGACCCATCTCACTGCCTGCTGCTGAGAAAGGACTGTCTGGGGGATTCTGTCTGCCAGCCCAGGGTGGCTGCAGGGCTCCGGGGAGTTCCACTCAGGCCAGGCTGAGTCAAGTTGGCTGCTGGACACTAAAACTGGGGACCCGGTAGGGCCAGAGCCGCCAGCCTCAGCTCCAAGACCTGAGTGGCTCAGGGCCACCTGGGCTTCATTTGTCACAGAGAAATGACAGGACCATGCCTGCTTCAGTGTTGTCATGGCTGTGATAGGGCGCCTTTTGTCATCAAGCATATGGAAGACCCCAGACCTCTGACCAGGCTGGCCTGGGAACCTTCTTGGCTCCCCCAGTTCAACTCGGACACCCTGTCCTTTAGGAAGCCTTCCACGGTCAGGGCTGTGGCTGCCCTGCAGTCATCTGTTGCCCTAGTGCTCCCCACCCTGGGGTCCTCCAGGAAAGCTCTGTCCACCTAGCACAAGCCCCCCACCTCAGAACATCCAGTCAGTGGACAGAGTCCTGGAGTCCCTGCCTCTAGTGCCAACAGCTGCCACACAGGGCCAGTCAGACCATCTGGGTGTCATCACGTTCTATAAAGACCCTATTTCCAGCTGAAGTCGTATTCCCAGGTTCTGGGTGGACGTTGTGTGAGGGACACCACTTGATCCAGGACAGTGGCTGAGTGGAGCTGGGGGACCTGGACAGGCTGCCCTTCACCTGGCCACTTGGTGAACTCTCACAGCCCCATCTCTGTCAGGTTCTCAGTGGCAGCCCTAGAACCCCAGCTTTTCTCTCCACCTCTGTGGGTTGCTGAGCTGGTCATGGGAGCCTTGAGTGCAGGGCCCAGCCGGCAAGAACAACAGCCCCCCTGTCCTGGGGCAGCAGCAAGAAAGGCTGGTGGTGCAACTGGCCACCCCCCCTCCCCGCCCCGCTGTGTCTGGGCCAGACCCTCCTAGGTGCAGCTGGCAGGTGGGTGGGAGCCTTACCCATTGAGAGCTGGGCTCCTAGCCAGCCCTAAAAGTCTCGTTTAAAACTAACCTTTGCAACGTATTGGGGAGTTTTTTCTTTGTAAAATGCACTTGTCCTGATTCATTTTACTTCAGCTTGGCACAGCGTACTCTTTTTATATACGTGTGAACATATATATGTAAACACACGTATGATGTTGGTGAGTTAATGCTGGTGGCATTTTTACAAAGCAAAGATGTGGGAACCAAATAGTGGCCCCTTCTGGGGAGCTTCCCATTCACTGCCTTGAGGTGCATGTGTGCGTGTCGCAGGCAGGGTGTGAGCAGCCCGGGAGGTATAAAATCCCCTCTTCTCCAGGAGCTTATGGTAGGGACATGGTCATGAAAAACTGAGATGCACACTGTGACAAGCTCTGGAAGGCATCCCCAGTGGAGCTGATGCGTCCCTTCTGTGACTTCCAGTGAGCTCAGAGCCGACTTTGTCCCGTGGCCCAACCTGGTTCTTAGGGAGGAATTGAGAAGATGCTATCCTGGGCACACAGTCCAGCGATGCCATCTCCCCCAGGGACAGCCCAGCTGAGCTATGATTTCTCTGTCCTGGGCCAGCTGTGTTCAGACTGATGAATCTTCAGTCTCAGGCACTGAACATCGTCATAGAACCTGATGAAAACCAGGGACAGTGCTTGGGAGTGGGGCATAGTCACAGAGAGGGTTTGCATGGCCCCTAGTGGGGCCCCCTGATCAGAGCCCCACAGGACGGGCTCCCTGAATCTCAGCGTTGGGGCAGGTCCATGGGGGATGCCCACCTGTCTCAGCACGGAGGTTGAGCAGGGCTTGGGAGAAGCTGCCTTTGGAGGTCAGGAAAGAGAAAAGAGATTCCTTTGAGGTCTCAGGGGTCTCTGCAGCAGAGGGAGCTGTGTGCCAGCTCCACGAGCTTCCCTCTGGTCACAAGGTGCCCCTTGGATGTGCCGTGGCTCCTGCCGGCCTTATGAAAGAGGCTCTGACTTTCAGCCTGGCTCTGATGTGCTACCGCCAGCACCTGTTCTGGCGTGTTCCAGCCCTGGACCAGACACCAACTTGGGGGCAGGGAAGGCCGTATTTCCCAAAACTGCCGGCCACGATGTTCAGGGAGTGCCAGGCTGGGACACACTGTCTTTAGGTGGGAGAGATCTGCTCTGGGGCTCGCGGGCTGGCGACTGAGGCCCTGGCCTGCAGTGGGGGGGTTTGTCAACAGATTGATTATTGGCAGTTTGATCAGTGCTTTGTTACGGGATCTGTCTCCATAGTGTTCCCGCCCCTGTTCTCTTGTGCATAGTCACCACCACCAGTTTCCTGAGTTATCTTCTACAAGGTCTGGTTTCCAGCTGTTTCCCGGGGACATGGAGCACAGTGGTGCTGAGGTCGTCTTTTCTGTTTCTAAAAACCGAAGCTACGTGAACGGTAGAATCTCCTCAGTGCCAGGTTCTGCACGAACATTTTTCCTAAATCATCGGGGCTGCTCCCAGGTGCGGGGGCCGATAGCAGGTGGTGGGAGAATGTGGGGAGCCAATGTCAGGGACTGACCCAGAGATGTTCACACCGTTCCCTGGACAGGTGTCTGTGGCTTGAGTTACTGTATCTGTGTAAATGTCAGATTTATGTCCCTTCAGGTCAGGAAAATCATTTCTAGTTAGCACAGAATTTTCTGACTGATGGGCAGCATAGGAGGCAGCTGTGGGCTGGGTGCCATGTCTGGGTGGGATAGCTTCATAGGTGGAATTAGCCTCTGTGAAGGGGCCCTGGAGAGTTGTCTGCCCCATTCCTCACATAAGGACATATAGAAAACACCATCCAGTCCCTGGCTCTGCTGGGGCCCTACTCTCAAACTCCCAATGTTGTGGGCAAGCCCAGCCAAGATAGATGGGCTGTCAGAGCAGCTTGAACAGACTAGGCCTGGACATTGGGCAGGAGACCTCCAAGGGAGCCTCTCCTCTGTCTTGGGGCATCAGTTGCTGTGTCTCAGTTCTCCCGATGTTGGGAGAAGTGGTGCCCACAGCACTGGCAGGGCCCCTGGAGTCAGCAGACTGGGTACAGGTAGACGCGGACACAGGTGAGATGCACAGAGTGTAGGTGCTGTCCTGCCAAGGCACTGGCCTGTGACTCATCTGGGAGAGACACAGTGGTGAGAGGCTGGCAGCCCATGGATGCACGGGCGCCTTTATTCCACATGCGAGTACCAGGGCGTCTCTGCCAGGGCAGGGGACCACGCACTACCCAAGCCTGGGGACCTGCATCAGAGTGGCTGGGGTCAACAGCTGGGACCTGGCCTTGCAGCATGGCCACATGAGGTGGCCAGCCTGTCACCAGGTCTTCCTGGGGTGTGGTACCAATCTGGGTCTGGGCTCTCCGGCATATGCACAGAATGACTTCTGACGACAAGGATAGACACATTTTCAACCATGACCCAGATGCCGGGGTAAAAGGGCAAAGGAGGTCTGGGGGGACATGGTTCAGCTTCCTGTCTCAGCTCAGTCCCTTTGCTACTGCCCCTTCATGCTCCTGTCTCCTCCCCCCCCCAGGACCTCCCACTCGCGGGCCAAGGCCGAGGCAGCCCTCACGGCAGCTCAGAAAGCCCAGGAGGAAGCTCGGATCGCCAGGATCACTGCCAAAGAGTTCTCACCTTCCTTCCAGCACCGGGAAAATGGTGAGTTCCTCATGGGCAGCACTGGCTTCCTGGGGCAGGAGCGGGGATGGGCTCAGATGGACGCTACCTGGAACCACCACCCTGGTCTGTCTGGGCCCGGGTACATGCATGTCAGGGTACACATGTGTCTTGGCACCTCTTTCCACAGCCCCACAGCTGTGTCTGTATGTGCACAGGGGCGCCCACCCCTCACTCCTGGCTGTCCACAACCGACAGCGTCCCATCCACTTGCTTGGCCCGTGTCTGTCCTGGCTCCTCCATCTCCCCAGTGTTGCTCTGGAACCTTCTGCAATGATGGAACCATTCTCCATCTTCTAGTTCAGTGTGGCAGCTGCCACGCTTGTGTGGCTATGGGACTGAATCTTGAGTTTTATTTAATCCTAGCTAACCTACATTTAAATGTGCCCAAGGGCTGCCCTGTCAGCACCACTCTGGAGTAGGAAGCTCCCACTGTATCCTCTGGAACAGAGAGCTGGAAACTACTGCCTGATTTAGGAGCCTGGCCCTTCCCTCCAGGTTGGGGGTCTGGGCAACGAGCCTGTGGTGGGGCATGCAGGAGGTGGTGACAGACGGCTACGGGGCTGCCAGTCCTGCCCCAGCCCCAGTGCAGACTGACCAGCTGCTGCCCCATCTCCTGCCTCGCCAGGGAGCTGCCTCTACACCAGGAGGCCCCAAGAGTGGGTTCAGGTCATGTTTCATTACAGCCATGCTCCAGACCAGTCTGTGACAAGAGTGGACAGCTGCTCCAGCTGCCATGTAGGTCTGTTCTGATACCAGGACTGACCCTGGTGCCTGTGCCCCATGCTGGCCTCTGGCAGGGAGGAGCCCCTAGGTCCTTTCCCTGAGGGAGGACAATGGCAGCTCTCCCTGCCACCAATCTGGAGGGGTCAGGAGATCAGGGTCTTGAGCCCCAGGTCTAGGGGCTGAGGGTCCTGCAGAGACCTCAGATGGTGTCCGACTCAGGGTGGCTGCCTCAGACACAGCCTTTGTCCCCCACCCCACCCACCTGGGCACACAGGAAGTGTCCATGCCTCTGCCCCCGGTGTCAGTGACGTCTTTCTGCCTGTACACGCCCCCCAAACTCTGTGAACAAGCTGCCCAGGTCCGGGGCAGAGGCAGGGCTGCCTCCCACCTGCTGCAGGGTGGCCGAACCCAAGCTTTGGGGGCTCCTGGTCCCCCCACTCCAGCTCATAGAATGCATGTGGATAGGACTTAGCACTGTACCTTGGCTGTGGACCACTAGGCTCCAGCCCTGCACGCTCCCAGCTGATTCCACGGCCCAGAGCCCACCTCGTCACCTCTCAGAGCCTCGGCAGTATCTAAAGCTGTCTGCTGTGCTGAATAGGAGCCCCCAAGAAATATGTGCCCAAGAAGCTGGGATGTGACCTTGCTGTGCAGGTGTGATTGAGGTGTGGGCCTTGAGATGAGACGGTCTTGGGTCAGGCTCGGCCCTAAATTCAGGGAGAAGGCAGAGGCAGGGATGGGAATGACAGGACACAGGAGGAACCTACCCTGCAGACACACCTGATTTCGGAGCCCGGCCTCTGGGCTGAGAGAGCTCTTCAGGCCCTGACTGTGGCACGTTGCTGCTTAGCAGTCCCCTCAGCCTAGACTTGGGACTCAGGGACACCTGGCCAGGGGCTCACACTCCTGCGAGAGAGGACTTGGGCTGAAGTGCATCTCTGTCGGGGGGCCCAGGCAGCAAGAATTTGGCCTCATGTCCCAGCCTGGTTGCATCCTTGGGTCCTGAGGTCTCTTCTCGGGCTCCTGGGGCCCCCTGGGGTCCTTCCCCAGCTGTCTCTTCTGCTGGAAGGAGTTGGTCTGCGCCTTGTCTGAGCTGGGTAATGTCAGGGTTGTTCTGGGACATGTCCTCCCAACCTCTGGGCGTTTCCCGTGTCCACCTTGAGTGCAGTGAAGATGAGCATTCCCAGACTGTAGAGGTGTCCTGACCGCGGGGTGCTGAGCCCTCCCTCTCCTGGTCTTGCAGCTGGTGTCCCCACTTGACAGGTGACAAAACTGAGGTTCTGGTCTTGGACCAAGTGTTGCAGAGCTATTAAAGCAAGGGCTGACTTCAAGGCCTGTGCTACACCCGCCTCAAATATCAAATTATCAGTGTGCTTCAGTTGGGGGCATGTAGCTACCTCCAGCATCTCTGCTGACAGCCCGGGGCCTGAGAGCTTGGGCTGGTGGAGACTGGGGCAGCTTCTTGATCACTTGTACTGTGGTACCTCCCCACACCCTTCCCCCAGCCTTTGGCTGTGGACCCAGACTCAAGGTGCAAGAATTGAGCCACACATGCACCCTCACAGGGATGCTTCTGGAACTTAGCTGGTGATGGGCAACAAGGTGCCAGCGTCTCTAGGGTGCCTGCACCTGGTTCTCTGTGTTGGCAGAAACCACACCGGTCAGTGCTGTGGCGTTCACCCCTCCTGCTGGAGGCTCACGGAGCCCTGGAAGTCTTAGTAGCTGGTCCCACACCCCTTCCTGTCCAGGCCTTAGGGTCAGGCTTTCAGGCTAGCCCTGCAGAAGGCACTGGCTCGGCTGCCTCTCAACAGAGCCATCCTGGGTGGGGTAAGACCCTGCTGTGATACTCCGAGGCTCTAAGACCCCGCTGGTCAGCCTTAGGAGGGACCTGAGGCCACACAGGTGAGGCCAGCAGCCTTGCTTGCTGTCTAAGGCTTGGGGTGTCCCTGCTGTCCACTACTTCTGCTGTGGCCATGGGGAGGGCCCCACTCTCCCTTGTCCATCTCCTGCAGTGTAGAGGTGCTGTACTGCCCAGGCCCTCCCTGCCTGTTGCTTGACTCGGGTGACCCCCCACCTGGTGACTTGTCCTTGCTGAGGGACACTCATGGTGATGCAGTCCTGTCTTCTCTCCCTTCACAAAGGGCTGGAGTACCAGAGACCGCAGCATCAGCTTTCCTGTGAGGACATTGAGGTGCTCTCCACGGGGACACCCCTGCAGCAGGAGAGCCCCGAGCTGTACCGCAAAGGCACCACCCCTTCTGACCTGACCCCTGACGACAGCCCTCTGCAGAGCTTCCCCGCCAGCCCCACGGCCACCCCTCCACCAGCCCCTGCCTCGAGGAACAAGGTGGCCCACTTCTCCCGGCAGGTGTCTGTGGATGAGGAGCGAGGCGGGGACATCCAGGTGCTCCGGGAGGGCCGGGGCGGGGACCACGCCCACAGCAGCTGGAGCGAGGCGCGGCCCGCGGGCGCCAGAGGTGTCCGTAGCGGCGCCCTGCGCAGCGGCCAGCCCGCAGATGACTTCCGCTGCCGCGGCTCGGGGCACAAGCAGCCCGGGAACCCCAAGCCCCGGGAGCGGCGGACGGAGTCCTCGCCCCTATTCTCCTGGACTTCCCAGCACCGGGCCGGCAGCCACAGCCCCGGGAGCGCCAAGCTGCTGGAGCTGGAGGAGGAGAGGCGCAGCAACTACACGGCGGAGATGCAGCCGCTGCGCAGGATGGACGCGCACGCGCAGGACGCGCACCCCCAGAAAAGACGCTACAGCAAGGGGGGCACCGGCCGCGGTGCGGGGGAGGACCACCGCGCCGAGGACCGGGGCTTCGGGGTGCAGAGACTGAGGTCCAAGGGCCAGAACAAGGAGAACTTCAGGCCGGCGTCCTGTGCGGAGCCCACGGTACAGAAACTGGACAGTCTGCGGCTAGGTGGCAGGGCAGAGCCCCGGCTGCTGCGCTGGGACCTGACCTTCTCCCCGCCCCGCAAGTCCCTACCTGTCGCCCTGGAGTCGGATGAGGAAAACGGGGACGAGCTCAAGGCCAGTACGGTGAGTGGGCAGCTGCTGGGCGTTACTGGGGCGGCACCCTTGGGGTGTGTGTGTGAGCCCTGAGGGTTGCACCCAGGCTCAACCCTCTCAGACAGCATCTGGGTGGTTTGAGAACTACAAAGGGGCGGGCAGCAGGGGCCCCAACCTGCTGCTGCTGCACAGGGCCCAACAGGAGTCTGCCAGGTCACAGACGCTGCTACAGAAGGCACCGTGTAGTCCCAGCTTACCACACTCTGGGGAGTGCTGGGGCTCACTCGCAAGCGAGGACCCCCGGAGACAGCCTTGCCCAAACACCTCCCACTGTAAATTCACCCCACCCCAAAGCGGGTTTGGAGGAAAAATCAGCTTCCCCTGGACTAGACTCAGGGCATCTGAGGGATCCTGAGGTCTTACACAGGGCTGAGTGCACCCAGAAGGGGCTTCCTGGGCCTACCCTTCACCCCTTCTAGGCTTCTACCTCTAAGCACAGAATCCCTGATCCTGTGGCTTCAGCCCCACCAGGCTCTGCTCACCTGCTGTGGCAAGTGCTACGGTTTCAGGGCTAAAACAGAAACACTGAGTCTCTCTCTGGAGGTGAACAGCAGGAACAGCACCCCAGGGCACAGCTCAGGACCAGAGGTTCCCCCCCAACCCCCCGGTGCTGGAAGTGCACAGGGCCTGGCAGGCAGGGGCATCCTCTATGGGCCCCCACATCTGTGGCCCAGGGAAGCTGGGGTTTCCTCCTCTAGTCTGCCACCCCCCAGGGGAGCCTTGCTGTGGCATCCTGTCCCTTGCATGGCAGCCATTCAAGGGCTGCTGGCCAGCAGAGCCATTTGAAACCAGCATGCACGATCTGCCCTGCTGGTGCCTAAAATGCTTCCTCTCCCCCAAATACTCACACTAAGAGCACACTCCCCCAGCCCCTGCTCCCACTAGGACCAAAATACCAGCTCGCACTTACAACTTCACCTCCCCCAGCAGCCAGAGGCCTGTGTGCAGGTTATTTCAGGAACAGCCAGTGCTGGGCAGGGGTAGGCGGTAGAGGGACTGGATTTGGATTTAGCCTGCCTGATACACAGCCCCTTGGGTAAGTGGTGGCTGCAGGAGATCCCAGGGTTGCCCTGGGAGCCCTCCTTCACCCCAGCACCTCATCTCACCCTCAAGGGCCTGGGCTTAGGTTCCTCCACATCCTATTTGCAGACCTGGTATCCTCATCCAGGGCTGTGATGGGATACACCAGGCAGGGTCACCCTGAGGTGCTTCTCAGAACCATGCACAGGAGAGCACCTGGGGGAACAGTGGTGTGGAGTGGTCTAGATGGACCCCCTCCTGGGACCTGGGGCAGGGGAGTATCCTTGGCCACCGCCCACTTTCTAGCTAGCGTGGTGCTGGGGGAGCAGGGTCATGACTGGGAATGGCAGTAGCCCCAGCCTCCAAATGTCTCGTGCTATGGAGCTGGGGAAGTACTGCTCTCATCTGCCTCCCCCCTCCAAGCACAAAGGCCCTCCCAAACTGCCTCCAGCAGTCCCTTGGAGGTATGGCTGGGGAAGGACTGCACAGGGAGTCCAGCTTTGCTAGCAAACTCTGTGGCCCAACCTGGTCCCTGGGTGTTCTCAGGCCTTGGTTTCCCCCTGGTGAAGAAGTGCCCAGGTCAGACCATCCTCATGCCTCGTGGAAGAAGTGTTGACTGCTGCCCACAGAGGCGGGGCCCTTCCATCCAAAGGGCAGGGGGACTTTACTCTGGTGGCTGTCATGGGGACTGACTACACTGTGAATAGCCAGGCACAAACTCCACCGGCCCTGGTGCTGAGCGCCAGGCCAGCTCTCTGTCCAAAGGGACTCCGGGTCACTGTGCCCTGCACTCCTAAGGACCCCTGCATGAGGCCCCCTCAGCACTGCCACCGCTGCCTTCCCGTCACCCTCAGGTGACTGCTGGTCTGGGAGGGTAGCGAGGGGGTGGGCCTGGCTATCTGTGGATCTTCTTCCTTCAGCTGAGTCCTCAGGAGGTGTGGGGGACAGTTCAAAGTCCCTGTGCTTTGAGCAAGCTTTTTCAAGCTGTGCCTTTGGCTGGCTGAGGAGCCTAGCACAGGAGACACTGAGCCCAGGGATGGCAATGCCCAGGACACAGGCTAAACAGGCAGGCAGTCAGCAGGCAGCCCCGCACTCAGGGTGCAGAGCAAGCAGGGGGCACACAGATTTCAAGGGATGGGTAGGCCCAGCTCCCAGTCATAGTGAGCATGTCTTTTTCATAGTGCCAGCACCTTCAGTGACTCACCAGGTTGTCATTAGGTCCAAATGTACAGCTGCCAGCCCAGGTTGGGCAGGAGATCCCTGTGTTGGTCATTATCACATGCAGTCTATGATAGCCCTGCCATGACAGGGTGGGACTGAGGCCTGGCCTGGCTGGTGACAAGGCCCTGGGAGCTGGATGGCAGTGGTGTGGCAGCTGGGTCAGGACACCCTGTGGAGTGGGGATAGGTCCCTGGGTATCCCTAGGTGGTATTACTAAGCCAGGACACAGGCCAGGGCAAACACCCTTGGGTTGGTGGGTAGGCAGGCAGGCAGCTGCCCCATTAAGGGCCAAGGTGCCCCAGAAGGGACTGTGCACAGTGGTGCTGTGTCCCCATTTCCATCCTGAGATCCCCAGCTCAGGTGCTGTGACCTGCAGTAACTGATCCCTTCATCCTTGGAGCCCCTTCTCCAGGCACCGGCTTTACTGAGATTTCTTGCACTATACAATTTGCTTGTCTGAAGTACACCCAGTGCAGTGGTCTTCAGTGCACCGTAGCCGTGCAACCTCACAGCGCCTAGCAGTCACTCCCCACCCCAGTCACCAACCTTTTGGAGGCACGCCTGTGAGTAGGGTCATCCACACATGGCTTCCATGCTCGCTGCTTTCACACACACCATGTCATCAGGGCAACCCGTAACGCTCATCTGGGTTGTCCACTTACCTGTGGGTGGACTTCAGTTTGTTTCCACTTGCTGGCAGTTGAGTCATGTTAGGTACATTTAGGGGAGTGTGTGGGTGGAACCACTGGGCATGTGGTGGTCCACAAAGCAATTCTGGCTGACTTTGGGGACTCAGACTGTTTTCCAGTGTCACTAGCACAAACAGCTGGCTGGTCGCACCAGGGAGAGAAGGTGATGTCCTTTGTGGGAGAAAAGGCATTTTTCAGGGTCACTCTCACTGGCTTCTCACCGCAAGTTCAAACAGGACTCATCTGAAGCCGTGGGGAGCTGCTTGGTCTGGAAAAGCCAGCCTCCATCGTGTCTGGAATCTGACCATAATGGGCCTTATGAAACCAGTTCGTGGTGGGGCAGGGAAGGGGCAGGGCAGCAGAAGACAAGCCCTGGCCGTCTACACCCCAAGAGCATCTACACCAGGTGTAGCAGCAGGATGCCTCTGCTTCTGGGAAGGGGGGCTCATCTGTCCTGCGTGCACCTTCCAGCCGGCTAGGGAACAAGGGATACTGGGGAGGTGGGCAACAGCAGCTTTTCCAAGGGTAGAACATCTAGCACCCCTGCCCAGGCCCCGGGACCACACGGCCTCTGCTTTCTGCAGGGACCAGCACAGGTGCCACGAGCTACCAGAAGGCGCTTCCCTTCCTACCACAAGAGGTCACCATGGGAAGCTCTCAGGGATGGTGGCCACAGTGGGAGTCTGCTCAGTTAGCACAAAGCTATCCAGGGCACATGTCCGTTTATGGGAGGGTGACTCTGTAGGGGAAGGTGTGTGTGCAGGACTGAGGCTCACATCTGCTGCTGGCTGTGGCAGCCACGTGGGCACTCCTGAGATTCCAATTTCAAAGCTTCCAAGTCTCCGTACCTCAACACAGCCTCCAGCTCTTGGGATCAAGTGATCCTCTTGCCTCAGTTTTTCTATTTTCAGTAGAGACAGGGTCTTGCTCTTGCTCAAGTTGGTCTGAAACCCCTGAGCTCAAGCAATCCAACCTTGGTCTCCCAGAGTGCTAGGATCACAGGTGTCAGTTACTGAGCCCGGCTCAGGCCCACCTTTTTCTTTCCAGGAGGCACTGCGCTAAGCATTCAAGGCCACAAGAAATTCTAAGACTAGTGACTTCAGACTTAGGAGCAAGGGGGACACGTACTTCCTGAGGACACTGAGGGCTCCCCCTCTGCAGAGATGTTCTGATGAGGCCTGGTCCTGTGTGGTGTGCTGGAGAGGGGGTAACGGGGGGTGTACGTGAACATGGCTGCCCAGTTCATGGCTGCCTTCTGTTCCAGGGCTCGGCACCCATCCTGGTCGTCATGGTGATCCTGCTGAACATCGGAGTTGCCATTCTGTTTATTAACTTTTTCATCTGAGCAGGGGGCTGCAACAGTAAGAATGCTGTGTACAAAGGGGCACATCCACAGAAACCAACAGGAAGGACAGCTCGTAACACAGACGGGCCAACAACTTCCAAGTCTCTTTGCAGAAGAACACGATTGGGTATTACTCACAGTTTGCCTTTTTTTCTGGGTAATGTTTTTTGGATTTCAGCCAAAATTCTTTGCTTGTATAACACTCTGCTGTGTGGCATGGCAGAAGGAGGCCAGCACGCAGACCCCCAGCTCAACGTGGAAAAGGGGGGTCCGGCAGATCAACAGCAAGAAAGAACATCATGTCACCATCATCACACTTCCCACCGGGGGTGGGAGGGCCCTCGGAATGTGTGCCCGGCCATGCCTGGCGAGGGGGAGGCAGCTGCGGCTGGACCCTCACACAGAGGCCAAACTCCTCTGCTGCTCCTGTCTGGAACGGCCTGGCGACTGGGGGTGGGGAGGGTCCTACCCAGCAGGCAACCTGCCCTGCCTGAGGAAGAGACACCTCCTCCCCTCTCCCTACCACACAGCACTGCCCGGCCTCCCTGGAGAAGCCGACCCCCCCACACCAAGTCTTAAGCAAAGTCCTTATTTCTTCTGCCATTCCCCCCACCAGACCCAGAGGGGTCAGAGGCCGACTATGACCTGACAGGGTGGGGCCGCGTGCAGGGTGTGCAGGCAGGCTCGTCCCTGGCAGTAAGGGCCCAGAGGACATCTCCTCTGGCTGTCACTGACCTCAAGGGGTTCCCATGTCTGTACCATGCCTGCTTGGTCCCCTAACAGACATGCATTCCCCTTCCAGATGCTCTGTGCTGCCCCAGGGCGGGCCTGGGCCCTGGACAGGAAGGTGGCTGAAAATTCCTGAGAATCTGTAGCATATCCAACCTCCACCCCCCTGCAAAATGTACAATGTGACTTGTTTCAGTCAAACAAAAACAGGTTCCTCATGTTTCTGCCTTCTTCACCAGGGTCGTTCCATCACTCAAAAGAACAAAGTTTGCCAGGATGTCCGAGTGCTGAGGCCCTGGCCCTCGTGTGCATGGACGTGTCGGGGGGACTCGGCACGCCCATCACAGGACACCCTGTGCTTGTGCCGGGGGTGGGGGGTGTCCGTGACTCTCATCCCGCCTTCTGGGTGCAGCCGTCTCATGGACTCTGCCTTGCTTTGCTTACGTTTAGCTGTCCTCTGCTGCCTTTCGAGCAGATTTCTTTACTACACTGCACTGGATTGCTATATTTTTAACCAGAAATAAACTAAAGATTAGAGCATGTTCCAGTTAAATTCAGTTTTACTGTTTTCCGTTATACGTTCACCGCCCCGCCCCACCCCGGTCCTTCTCACAGTCTGGTCTGGGGGACAGAGGAGAGGGTCAACTGGTGGGCACACAGCGCGCTCCTGAATGTCGCTTTCTAAGGGGATATGACATCTTTTTGTACATCTTACTTTTCCGTTCCTCTTTTTTAATATCAAGTGGTTGCTGCAGCCCTGAAGTGAACCAAATAAAGATTCCTGCTCTTTGCAGCTCTAAGAATCCTCTGTGCCTGGGGTGTGTGCTTTGTACTTCTGTTTGCAACTCCCTGTAAGGGTTAGAGAGACATGGAAGGGCACCATGAGCAGGCTGGGCCAACACGGGACACCAGACACACATGCAGCCCCACACACGCGAGTGTCAAGCACAGGTGCAGGTGGCTTTGTGACTGGGAGAGCTCGGACAACCTTGGAAACCACCTTGACCCCCTTGCCCTTGGCCCCACATGCAGAGGGCAAGGCCATCTCCTCAGTAGATTCCGAGTGGGTTCAGTCAGGACAGAGGTACACTGGGCCTGAGAGTCCAGAAAGCAAACCTCTAATCTCCAGGGGATTGAGACTGCCTCTCAGGACCCTGCAAGCAGCTGACTCTGTTACCTTGCCTCCCACCTGTCCAGAGCCCTTCCCCAAAAGGCACACAAGTCGGTCCTCCAGGACACACGGTCCTGGTAGACACATCGCACTGAGCTCCAGGACGAGGCCAGCGGGGTGGCCCTGTGTGCAGAGCAGCCTACCCGCCCTGACAGCTGTTCCCACACCTCAGCTGTGCATGCTGGACTCCCGAGGGACAGGACAAACCACTTGCCACCCAGGCCTCCAAACTGCACACAGGCCCTCAGGTCACCAGGTAAGCCTCTGTGCCCGCAGTTTACCTGCTTCATCTCAGACTTGAGGGATCTCTGTACTGGAATCTGATTCTCTAATGCCTGAACATGTCTCCCTGTCCCCTCCTGGACACTCGTCTTCAGCACACAGATGGAGCCAGGCACTCAGTTACAAACCAAAAAAACTGATGAGGCAAAAAACCCCCGTGTAGAAATGCAATGCCTGTCAAAGTCCTTTGCAGAGAGGAGCAGCCCCGGGGCTCAGACTCACTGCCATGTGGCCCACCCACAACTCTCTCTTACACACACACACACAGACACACACACACAGACACACACACACACACACACACACGCTTTGCCCTGTGGCAGCGCCAGCTTGCAGGTGTTAGGAGACAGGACCACAGGCCCCTCCCCATGTGCACCAGACCCAGATCGCTGCATGGCAGGACCAGTCCCTCATCATGGGCTTCCATAGGCCACTCCACATGCTTCCCTCTCACTTTGCTGCAGGTTCCTGCTCACAAAAGGCTATTGCTAAGTGTCAGAAAACTTCCCCACCTAAAGTGCAAGGGGGGACAGGAGAGATGAAACGTTCCCCACACTTCCCTAGAAGGGGCTCTTACCCTTTGAAGATTTCCCAACATCCTGAGTCAGCACCAGTATCACTCGGGTCCCCACATGGCCGCCTCTGCTGCTCAGACCCACACCTCCGACCTCTCCCATGCAACTCTGACAGTCACACATTTCATTTTCACATGTGCAGAAAAAATACACTCACGATCACAGGGCGAAGGGTCTTATCTCGTCTAGACTAAGCCCAGCTCCTGGGACTGGCCCCAAGTCTGTCTTCTCACCTTTGGTCTCAAACATAACGTAAGGTGCCTACTTTAGACTTCTGTCCCCACCCCTGCACTGTGTGACTCCTTTTCCTCCAACCTGCTGGCAGTGTGGGTACAGCTGGCTGGGCTTTTATAAAGCATCTTTAACTGTGCCTGGGGCTGGATCAAGACTCCAGATAAAGAGAACGGCATTGGGCCCAAACACCAATGTCAGCTCAGGGGACACGGTCAGCAAACAAATCCAGAAGGTGGTCTGTGCTGAGATGCTAAGCAGTGTCCCTAACCCAGCCTTACAAAAAAAGTGATGTTGCCTTTGCTCTCCCCTATGTGATACAGAAGGAAGGGGCCCCTCCCAGATGCCCGAGCCACCCAGGTCAGAGGGGGAAGGTTTGGTGCCCAGGAATAGGTGAAACCTTCAGAGAGAGAAGCCATCTTCAGGAGATAGTCAAATGTTCTTCAGGACATTAGCACCATTTCTGGAATTTGAGAAACCAAAAGGCGAAGTACTCAGGATCTGAGTGGGACCAGTGCGTCCTGAACCTCAGATGCAAGCAGCCACACAGGGTGACAGACCTATATGCAGGTGCATGTCTGGGGTTCCAGGGCCTGGCACGGCAGGCAAGGCAGAGGGCAGCAACCCCCCACACCTACCTCACTCAGGCACCTGTTCCCACCCACCCCCTGGACCAGACGTACACTGCCTGTGCACTAGGCCACCTGCTTGAGTCGCCAGAATGCCCACCTGTCCTGCATGTGCACACCACTGGCTGCCCATCCCACTAGTGTCTGCACCACAAGGACGCAGGGTTCAGGTTATGCCACGTGCACCTCTAGCCTACCACAACCACTGTCCCTGAGATCAGGGCAGACTTCCTACCCCAGAGCTTCCTGTAGGACTGTGTGCCCAGCAGACAGAGGGTTGTCACTGCAATGGACTCCATCTTGGCCACTGACAGCTCTCACACAGCCACAGGGCTCCGCCCCCTTCCTAGAGTGTTGCCCAGACAAGGCACCCTCAATAGGTGACAGCAGATAGACGCTGGTCAGCAGGGAGGCCCAACCCTGCCACCCAGGGGCTTCCCAGACAGCAGGGTCAGGCAGAAGGCAGAAGACAGGCGTGGGGTGGGGCTGTCTCCACGTGGACCCTGGGTGACACCTGCACCACCACAATTACAAGCACTGAGGCCAGCATGCCCAGCAGTTTCCATATGAACACCCACTGATGGCCATCCTCTCCTGGATGCTGAGCTAGTCCTGCCCAGTTTACCTGGACTCTGCTCATCTGCACACCCCCCATCCTGCAGTGGCTCCCGCAGAACCCCAGGAGCACTGTGGGAAAGCGCCCTCACTCTGGATGAGACTGCTCACCCCGGTGCAGGAGCCGCTTTGGAGTCTGACATAGAATGGTCCTGTCTGCAGACGTGTTCCTGGTGCACATCAAGTGTGTGCTGACCCAGTGCCGTCACTTAGTGTGTGTTGACAAAAAGGGAATGTTGACTGTGTTCTGACTATCAATGGAGCTGCTAAAAAAAGTTACCTTGGCCATTTCTCTTTTGGCTAGAAAATTGCTTGGTTATTTAAAAATGAAAACCATTTTCCTTGATGAATGTAAACTGTTCGTACCATTACAATATGTTTTACTATCTGAGAGCAAAGGATCATGAGATTAAAGAAAAATTCTGCTCTTTTTAGTAAAAAACGTCATTTGAAACTTTGCAGAACTTGTTTTGTCTTATTCACTATAATCAATGTCTTTGCTGGAAGCCTTTACGCCAGAATTGAGAGATGGATAAATGCAGGTTCCTTTTAGGATACGGAGCACATGTCACGCAGCCCATCTGTGAGGCCAGCACTGCTGGGCAGGACGAGCGTGGTAGATGCAAACCCGGAATCAAGGCGCCAGTGCCCTCTGTGCTACCACAGTGTCTGTCCCCTCACCAGCCCAGGGTCCTCGCCCGAAACAGGGAGTCTCCCTGCGCTGCAGCCCTGGTGAGGAGATGGGAGACACAGGATGACCCACAGGGGCAGGTGCTGGCCTTGAGGACCTTACGATATGGCCTTTTGTAATTTATCTTCATTCTCTTAAACTTGTACATCCGTGTGGTCGTCACCCACATCTCCTTCCAGAGGCTCATGCTTTTCCTGCCTCAGTGCTGCCCAAGACCTGCCATGGGCTCTCTGTGTCTCTGTATTAGCTCCACATTTGGCGGGTCAGGGGGCTGTGGGTAGAGAGAAGAGGAGAGGCCAGCGTGGGACTTGGGGAGGACCAGGTCACTCAGGCCCCTGCACTGTGCCCATCTGCTGCCACAGCTAGAGCCTGTCCTCCCTGGGTGCCTGCTGGTGACCAGATGAGGCCTGGAGTCGGCTGGCACTGTCACAGCTCTCACAGAATAGGAAGGACGGCTACAGCTGGCAAGGCCAAGACCACGAGATGTCTCTGGTGACCTGTGGCCTCCCCACGGTTTGCTGTCTGACTCTACACGACCTGGGAAAGCAGAAAGTTCCTTCAGCACATGTGTAGCTAAGGGACAGACGGCAACCCAGACCGTACACCAGAGCCTGTCACTTGTCCTTCAGGCGTCTGTCCCCTCCCCAGATCAGCTCCTCTGATGAAAACCACCAGCCAGCCGTACCATGCTGCCACCTCCCCGTGCAGCCCACATGGCACCTGCCCCTCAATCACAGGCCCCTGAGCTCCCTGCTGGAGAGGGACCTTTCGCCAATAGGCTTCTTCCAGTTTCTGGTCCCTCAGTGACTGTCACTTAGACAATGACTTCCTGCTTCTACCAATTCAGTAAAACTTCAGAAGGCATCAAGTTGCAGTGAACATTACTGCCACATCTTAAACACGCAGCAGTCCACATGCCTAGCATCGCCCAGTGCAGCTGGTGGGTCCTTAAGTTTTGTTCAGCCCGACAGAAGCCAAGATGCTATTGCCTTTGAGCCACCCTCAGGCCCTGACTGCAGCCTGTCCAGAGGTGCGGGTGTTTGGGTTTCTCTGGGGCTTTGCGCATCTCTCAGTTTGGCTGATTCGATCCCCAACTAGAGACAGGTTCCTCTCAGAGAAACATGAGACAGACGCCTGTGCTGCGGCTACCCAGACCTCACAGCACGTCCTGGAGGGGGAAGGACGTGGCTGCTGCACGAGGGGTGCAGGGGTGTCTCCGCACAAGGGGTCTCAGTCAGGCTGCCTCCACGTGGCTTCCTGGCCTTGAGGACCTTCCAGCTAGCTCAGAGTGTCACGAAAAGCCCTCAACCACCCTGCATGTAAGAGAAAACACAGGCTTGGTGTCCTGAGTTCAGTGGGTAGGGCACCAGCCACATACACCAGAGCTGGTGGGTTCAAACCTGGCCCGGGCCTGCTAAACGACAACGACAACTGCAACAAAAAAAATAGCCAGGTGCTGTAGTGGGCACTAGTAGTCCTTGCTTCTTGGGAGGCTGAGGTAAGAGAAACACTGAAGCCCAAGAATGTGAGGTTGCTACGAGCAGTGACACCACAGCGCTCTACAGTGAGACTATCAAAAAAACAAAAAAACATGATGCTAAAACCAGAGCGTGAGCCTCTTAACTGCCGCCCCCCACCGGCCAGACAGCCAGTGCTGCCTTCCTAAAAACTGGTGTCTCCCATGGGTACTGCCAACACTACACCTAGAGGGAGGGGCATGCAGTTACACGGGTCACACCAAAGCCACTACCTCCTGAGTTGGGAGGTTGCGAGAGGCCTTAAGCCAGGCCACATTGACCGGGCTGCCCACAGGAGGGGCCTTGCACCCTGACATGGACCCAGAGCAGATGCTTGTCAGCCTCTGCCCAAGGAGGCCCTGGTTCTTTCCAGGCCACCCCCGTGACTGTGAGCTAGCTGTGAGGACCAGGAGACGCTCTACCAAGCTGGCCTCTTATGCCCTTTCTCATCGAGGCACCTGCAGCCCAAGGCCTGCACTGCCAGGAGGCAGGGACACTCATCCTTCTGTGGACGCCCAGGTCATGAGTGCAGTGATGGAGACTCTGCCAGTCGCTACAGAAAACCAAAAATCTCACATTCCTGTGTTCCAGGTCTTTAAGATGAACAGGGCAAAAACTGCACCAGGTGTGAATGTGAATCCAAAGCCCAACTTTGGCCCCAATTACACAAATGAAAGCTGGTTTCCTGTCACTGACCCAGAGCAGGCACCAGTTAGCACACCAAACGTCACAGCGAGGAACACACGACCTTGGGCCCAGACAGCCGTGGTCGGAACACTCTGGGGGCCCAGGAGCTGGTGCCCTGGGGTCTTCCCCCTTCTACCCATTCTGCAAATGCCAGCCCTAAGCTCAGAGAGGAGAGAGCAGGACGGCCCCCATCCTGGCAGGCCACGTTGTGGGGAGGCATGGTGAGAGGTGCTGAGCTCAGTGCCCTCAGACATCACACACTCTGCCACGAGACCCACGGCCCAAGCTAGCAAGGGTTTCCCCTTCAAGAGAACTGGGAACGCGTGCACGAGCCAACCACAGCTGCTCAGGACAATGCTCAGACATCCGAGAGATGTAGGTAACCAGACAGTCTTCTTGTGCTAAACGAAAAAACCCACAAGGCATAGTACGCCAAGGAGTCCTAGGACAGATGGTGCTTTCTGGGGTTCGTCCTCAAGGTTTCCCTTCCCCTAGGTGTCCCCCAAGCCCTGCCCTGGCACAGAGACCTGTGAAGGACACAGAGCCTCGCCAGACCACGGCACGTGGCTGCACAGAGGGACAGCTGAGCAGGGGGCTCCTTTCAAGTCCAATTTATTTAGACACCACAAAGCCGAGGGCACCCCACACGGCCTTGTGCAGGATCTTACAAGAATCAGAGAAAGCCTTCACCGTGGCCTGGGCTGCTCTCAGCACTTCCTGCTCCTGTGAGTCAGGCCCCATGATGTCCCGGGCCAGCTTCATCCAGTGTGCCTCTGTCCTGGGCAGGTAGTCAGCAAACTGCGTGCCGGGTGCCGCTCCTGGGTGCTCCTTCCGCGTGGGAGGAGAAGGGAAGGAGAAAGCAGCACGTTCAGCTGCGGGGAGGCCTGGGCGGGCCGTGCGGAGACGGCACTGGGCTTACGGGTGGTACGACTTGGCCAGAGAGCCTTCATCACACGAACAGACTGCTGCCCACACCTGCCTGGGCACCCAGAGTTCCTGGAAGCCTTCCATTGCCTCAAAATATCCACAGACTACAGCCAGTTCTAATAAAAATCCCATAAAGATGTGAATTCTTTACCCTTAGGAGGGAAGAGGCTTGTGGCCTGAGGTACTCCTGGCTCCCCACACCTGCTCACCTCCATCCTCATCGCTGCTGTCCTCCGAGCTGTCCTCCTCCCCACTCTCGGTCTGGTCGCTGTCCTCACCAGAGTCTGTCTCCTCCTCTAGCCACTCCTGAGTGTCTTCAAAAGAAGAGCACATATTCACACCAGGGGAACATGCACTGGGGGACCACGCACCAGGGGACCACTTCCTCAGAGGATTCCATGTTCTCACTCAGCTGAGAAGACATCTAACTCTCCTGCCTTGAATGCCTTGCTTGGATTAGCAAAGAAACACTGTTTCCCAGGAGCTTAGAACAGGGATCCCAAAATGGGCAGCTGCACAATCCCACCCCTAAAGGAGCAGCTGGCCAGGCACCTGCTGCCACAGGGCAGCCGTGGTCCTCTGGTGGCCAGTCCTGCAAGCAGTGAACATCTTACAGCTATAGTTTGACACCTTTCCCCAAATACATGGATTGGCCAAAGAAGCCTGGGCCAGAGAGGGGCAGGAGCAGGGATCAGTGGGGGGTGAGGGACAGGTGAGAGGGAGGCATGCTAGTGTCCTGGGCCACCACAGACAGGCCCAGGACAGGCCTCCCAGTGTCAATCTGGCCACAGACGGGGGTATGATCCACGGCAGGGGTCATTAGCAGGGGCGGATCTAGGCAGCATGGGGGTCTCGTGAATGACCAAGATGCCACACAGAGCTTGGCCTGAGCAGGGTATCCCTACCCCTCACCTGGGTCCATCTCCACCAAAGCCTTCCACTCCTCCATCTTGTGCAGGTCGAGGCAGTACAAGTCACTGAGGGTGACCTGGCGGTCACCTGCCTCAAACATACCCCCATAGACATACAGCACTCCATGCTTCACTGCCAGCATGGCGCTGGAACGTGGGCTCGGTTCCACCATGGGGCCGCTAGCTTCCTCAGGACTGTCTTCATCCTCAGGAGGTGGCCGTCCAGAAGGCTGTGGGTCACCAAGCACCTGCTTGATGGTGACCACTGTCCCATCCTCCGAAGCCACCTCTGTGACCACCTCCAGGGGCACCACAGTGGTTGCCCCACATGCTGGTTCGTCGGCTTCTGCAGGCCCAGCCTTCTTGCCCCGCCGGCGACGTCTCTTCCCCATCTTGGGTCCCTTTAACAGAAGGGGGAACAGAGAACAGAGCTGCAGTGGGATAGGGACAATGCTGCCACATCTGTGAGGCCAGGCTCTGTAGACAGGCTGGACACAGGGAACACATAACTGAGGAAAATGGGCCCAGTGCCCTGTGGCCGCCCACCACACAGGCAGCGATGTGGATCAGCCTCACCGCTGGGCTGGAGGGAGTACCCCACTGGCCCTCACTGTAGGCAATGCTCTGCGCCAGGAGCCGGTGACGAGGCCCCCCCCCCCATCTCCCCGCCTCCGAGCACCGTGCTGGCCTAGTGTCAGCTCCGAGAGGGCCTGTGGGGGGTGGGGGGAGGATGACTCCCGAGGCTCCCACACTCAGTCAGTCCCACAGTCTGAGCTGACGCAGAGATGCCAGGCCCAGAGTGGGGCTATCAGTACCATGTCTCAGGGCAGCTGCACCCTCCTGCCACCACCACTCACCTTCTTTGCTTTTTTTTTTTGCACAGTTTTTGGCCGGGGCTGGGTTTGAACCCACCACTTCTGGTATATGGGGCTGGCGCCCTACTCCTTTGAGCCACAGGCGCCTCACAAGATGACAGCTGCCATGATTTCGAGTGTTCTACGCATGGCCACCTCCAGATCAACCCAGTCAGATTCAACTCTGGGCTTCTAAGACCTACTTCTGACCATGACAGTGAGTCAAGTTTTCCAGGGTCACCAGCAGCTCTTAAGAGTCCAAAGGAGCCCCGAGGCCAGTATGGGAGCTACACCGCCAACCATCTCCTGGGGATCCAGGCCACACGAAGCCTCCAGAGAGAAACCTGCAGGGCCCAGCCCTGGAGTGACTCCTGCTAACACTGAAGAACCGAGGAGACCTGAGTGCAGAACGGAACCCTTGCATCCGGATGATCTTCCCTAAGGGGCTAAAATGCTGCAACAAAGGCTGTCTTCACCACAGCGGCCCCCACCCTCAACTGTAGGGTTGTTTCTGGGTCTGGCAAACTCACATGCACCCCAAAGCTGATGTAAGTCCACTCCTGAGACTGCCCACTGCCCTGCACTGCCCATACCAGGCTGGCCTGGGTCAGCAGCTGTGCTCATAGGACAGGAAGGCAGCGGGAAGCAGGGGCAGAGACCCAGGTGCCAGGAGGCCTCAGGCATCTCACCTTGGGCCAGTGACTGCCATTGTCAGGTCAAGATACCAGCACCAAGGGCTCCCCAGGAACCCAGGGCTCACAGAGGCAGGTGCCCCCTTCCAAGCATGCCCATGGGCTCCAGAAGTCCAGACACCACGCCTGGAGGGCGTCAAAGGGGCGCTGGGCTTCACGTAGGAGCCACACCCGACCACATGGGCACTGCAGCCCACACTCGCCCAAGTCGCCTCTACCTTTAGTTGTGCTGCGAACCAGCGGTTCCTGGTGGCATCATAGAAGTACAGGTCATTGAAGAAGTCACCCTCCAGGCTCTCCTCATCCTCCTCATCACGGACACCCCCAAAGAGCAGCGTCTGGTGATTTGGGGCCATGGCCACTGAAAACCCAGACCTTGGAGTGGGCTTCACGCCGGCAGGGTTGACCTGAGACCATTCCCATTTGCCTGTCAGAGGAGAACAGAGAAGGGGGGTGAGGATGAGGAACCCTGAGAGCTGGTGGCGGATGGCTAAGGACCTCCAGGTTCCGTTGGTGCTGAACAAAAAACACCAGACTGTGAGTAAGACACCACAGGCACCAGAAAAACCAAACCAACTCCTGACATGCAGCGAGTTAATCCTCCAGGTGCCACGGGCGCTAACCTTCCTCACACCCTCCATATGCACCACACACGGGCGACCCCAGCACGGGCACACCGAGGGAGGCCCAGACCCATTCCTTGTGGTTACGTGAGCAAATGTGCACCTTGAACGGTGTCTTCTTCCTGGGGTTGAGGAACTGTGTAGGTTCAGGGCCACACTGCCAGGACCAAGGTCCAGCCTCAGGACCCTGGGCTGCTGGCCCGTACACTGGTCCCTGCCCGTAGGCCTCCCTCACCAGCCACAGCATGTGTCATGTGGAGAAGCCTCCTGATACTCCATACTTGGGTATGGAACATTTCTGATGCCTTGGCTTGAGGAATTTGACCAAAAAAGATAACAAATTTTGCACAGCCACCTCTTCCCCAAGGAGGTGAAGAGTGTGCTGCAAGTCCCACCAGTGCCTTGGATGCAGCTGCTCCCTCAGCTCCCACACAGAGCCGGGACATCAAGGCCACGATAAGCCACTCAGAATCCCACATCCTCTGGAGAAGTGACAGAAGAGCAGCATCCCTGGCTGTCATCCCTACACACTGCACACACCTGCGTCTTCTGCAATTCCAGGGGTCTTTGGAGCAGCCACTGCCAAGAAATACCATCTGTAGCTCATCTCCAACTGCCAACCCCAAACCCAGGAACATGGGACAGGCCACAGGTCATTCATGGAGGGAGTGAGGGTGGCTGACTTCAGCCTGAACCCTCAACAGGGCCACACTAGGCTGCCCCATAAATAGGCCCACATCATAGTTTTAAAAGGCCTCAAAGAAACAATTAATGCTCCTGAAAAATTCCTGAAACTCCTGTTAACAAGCAAGTTCTGGCCTGGCTGGACAGCCCTGAGCCCAGGCCTGGCCTCATCCCAACAGCGAGCCCCTGTCACCTATAGTTCCAAGTGTACCTGGAGACTCAGGCCAGTGACTGGTTTCCCACAGAGAACTCCAGAAACCCTTCTGGGGACAACCAGGAGCCTCAGAGGGGACGCTGCCTCCAGTGTGCACCTCCACGGGCAGCACTGACTGCTGCAGAGGAAGGTGGGGACTCTGCGTCCAACCTCCACCACCCGCTACCCTGTCGCAGATGGGCAGATGCTCCATGCCAGCCTGAGCATATCCAGCAAGGCCCAGTCCCCCACAGGCAACAGCAAGGCAGAGCCCCTGCTCATGGTTGAGCCTGCACAGCAGCAGGAAACCAGCCACCTGACCAGATGCGGTGCCAGTACCTTCTCTGCCCTCCCCAGGCCTCAGCAGGAACATGTCCGAGTGCTGTGTGCCTCTGTCCACATCCTTCCTGACTCTCTGCAAAAGAAGAGGACCGAGTGAGGACAGCCAGGGCCCATGAAAGTGGTGCGTCTCATGCCAGCCTCCAGTGAAAACCAAACCCCTACCCTGATACCACCTGATGGGATTTTAAACTCCTTGTTCTAACAGCTGCAATCCTGCCCTAAACACTCGAGAGTACCACACATGGTGAGAACGTCCTACAGCTTCCCTGCTCTATGTGGAAAGGCCTCCAGAGGCACCACTGGGCCTGCAGGGATCTATGCACCTGGACTGTGTGGAGCTCAGCCTGCTCTCCCCTGCCTATTTGGGTGGTGGTGTGGACACGTGGACAGCAGGGACACTTGGCATGACCTATCGTCACTTTGTTGCTGTTGTCCCCATGTGGCCACTGGGAGCCCCTTCAGCTGCTCTGTGTCCCTGTGACACATCCTGCACATGGTTTTGTTTAAGCACACCCTTGGGTTCTGGCACTCTGAGGTGTTCCCGACCCGCCTCTCATACCCCTGCTCCACACTGGAGTGTAGAGTCAGAGCCAGGCCTGGGTGTCACTGGCTCTGGGCCTGGAGCAGCAAGGGGACATTGTTCGTGTATGGTTCTCTGAGCTATACAGAGTTTATAACAACAGGGAGAAACCAACTTGGTCTCTGAAAAACTAAAACACTCTGTCCATGGGAAATTCTTCACAGTCCCCAACATTCCAAACTGAGGAGGTCGACAGTCACAGGAGAACAGTGTGAACCTCTCGCCTTCCAGTGGAAACATTTGGACAAGTGACAGTTTCTGCACCTCAGTTTTTAAAACAAGACAGTCTTTTCTTTCTCTAGCAGGTTGGTTCAGAAACAATTATCATTTCCACACCGACTCTTCCAGACCAAAAGGCCCAACATTACTAGGAGCAAATTCACACTAAAGGCCCTCGTGTGCTGAGGGGACGGCAGGGGACACTCAGCGCAGGCAGTGCTCACGTCCGCCTGCGTCCCCGTCCTGTGGTGCTGACAGCACGTCTCCCTAGAACCAGCAGTTTCCCTCTACAGTAACACCCACGTGTCCCTGAAGACCCTGCGCCTTCTAGCAGAGCCGGCTGGCCTGGGTCTGTGCTCCCCGACAGTTCTACGCCCTCCTGCTTCAGCAGCCTTGCTCCAAACCAGAAGGTGACCAAAGCTGCCCCGTGCGGCTCCTCCCTGGGCTCCTGCACAGCTTCCTGCACTCGGTCACCAGCTCTACCTGCATGCAGTTAGGCTTTCACAAAAATGAATTCAACTGGTCTATAAGAGTAAACAGAGGTTCGAACCCGGCCCTGGCCTGCTAAACAAAAAAAAAGGAAAAAAAAAAAAGAAAGAAAAAAAAGAAAAGGAAAAAAGAAAAATAATAGGGCAGCGCCTGTGGCTCAAAGGAGTAGGGTGTCGGCCCCATATGCCAGAGGTGGTGGGTTCAAACCTGGTCCCAGCCAAAAACTGCAAAAAAAAAAAAGAAAAGAAAAGAAAAAGAATAGCAGGGTATTGTGGCAGGTGCTTGGGAGGTTAAGGCAAGAGAATTGCTTGAGCCCAAGAATCTGAGGTTGCTGTGAGCTGTGACACCATAGCACTCTACCCAGGGTGACAAAGTGAGGCTCTTGTCTCCCACAAAATAAAAGAAAAAAAAAAAGTAAACAGAATTTGCATGAATTTTTGGAAATGCAGCCATAAACCACAAGGCTGTGATGTGGGTCCTGCAAAGGACAGCCCTTCCTCAGGAAGCCCAGGAAGCGCTGGTGTCACTGTGCCCTGATGGTGACCCAGGTGATAAGGAGGATCTCAAAGCCCAACATCAATGCACCACTTCCTCCTTCTAGGTTCTCAGACGCTGAGGGGATGGGTTCCTGTGTGTGCACAAGCGTCCCTATCAGTGCCACTTGCAGGCTGAGGCACACGGCCTGCTCACCATGCAGGAAGCTGGGTCATGGTGTGCTCCGCAGCAGAGCCCGCACAGCGGTTAGCACCTGCAGTTCAGGAGAACTGTGGTACAGAGTCACTTCTACCTGCTGCAGGGGATGTGGATGAGACCGTAACTGGCCTCCAGAAGTCTGAGTGTGTTCAGAGGGGCAGAACCATAATCTCCATCTCTAACTTAATACAAAGAATGGCTCAGGTTATATCGGTGTGTGATCTTATTTACAAGTTTCAGCTGCTCATGAAACCGAAGATGACAGGTGAAGCCCCCATCCCCACAAGCCACCTTACCTGTTTTGAGTAGCCCCCGTAGATGACGATGCTGCCCTGCGGCGTGACTGACACCAGGCACCCCGACCGAGGCGTGGGTCCCATCCCTGACGGGCACAGCTTGCTCCACGTGAGCGTGTCCAGGTTGAAGGCGAACACGTCGTTGTAGTAGACGTAGTCCCTGCTCAGGACAGAGCAGCATAGATGTCACGACCAGGACCACGGCAGTGACAGGAAAGAGTACACCTGACTTCAATCCAAGGCACGTTTCCTGTTTAATAAAGCTTCACTTCATGTGAGGACCACAAGGTGGTTCATGTGAGCCTGCAGAGGTGTGACTATTCGGTCTGTAAGTTACACGTCTTCCCTCGCACGGTCAGCAGCACCAGTCAGACAACTAACGGTGCTGGGCATGGTCTCTGCTGCGTGTCTCACACCAACAGAAGTAATCAGAACAGAGACACGGCTGAGCAGGACTGAGGCCGGACTGGAGGACGGGTGAGGGTGGGGCGTTCCCAGGAATCTGAAGACACCACAAAGATGAGTGGGCAGAGGCCCAGGGGCACCGTGACGCGGCCCCACTCAACACCTGACTAGCTGCCAAAGGACACAGAGCACCAGACTTGAAAGAGAATAAGCGCCGTGGGGAGCAGCAGCCCGGGATCCCGATGGGGGACTTCATGGAGTAACAGGATTAGGGACTGCCCTCCAGCGCGGCAGAAAGGAGAGCTAAAATTTTTAACAGAAAACATGAAAAAAGTGAGAAACTCTGCCCCAAGTCTGAAGCGGCCATTTTTTTCTCTCATGTTGCATCTAAATAATCCAAATTTAGGGCTGAGTGAAGGGGTCATGCCCATAACTCCAGGACTTTGGAAGGCTGAGGGGGAATTGCTTGAGGCCAAGACTTTAAGACCAAGCCTGGGTAACATAGCAAGACCCCACTTGTACAATAATTTTTAAAAATGAGCTGGGCCTGGTGATGCACCTACCGTCCCAGCTATTTGGGAAGATGCAGCAGGAAGATTACTTAAGCCCTGGAGTCCAAAGTTACAGTGAACTAATGAATGAGCCAGTGCATTCCAGCCTGGGCAACAGGGCAAGACCCTGCCTCAAAAAAAAAAAAAAAAAAAAAGTCTAAGTTTGGAGCACTAAAGCCATGTGTAAAATGCTCACAGCCAAATACGAGAGCTGTCACCGAGTGAGCCACATGGCGGGTGCTGGGAGACAGGCAAAGGTGCCGGGCACTCACCCAGAGCTGTCTGCACACGTGGCCTTAGGATGACAGACAACCGGGACTTTCTGAGCACAGCTCAGCCCAGCCAGTTCTGTTCTGCAGAATTTCTCCCAAACTGAGGAGGGGAGGCATGGGGTGCTCAAGACTTCACTAAATTCCACTGTTTTATCAGATTTCACACTGAATGTTTTCAGTAAAATTCTATTCTGTACATAAAATAAACAGCAAGTTCTTCTAGGACAACTCAAAAAGTTGGCATTTAAAACTCAAGTTAATATGGATGATGACCACATAAATACCTTCAAATACTTCTGTCATTTTAAACAAGATAACAGATAATAGTTTTTAAAAAGTTCTAATTTTAAAATAACTCAATTGGCTCGGCGCCTGTGGCTCAATCGGCTAAGGCGCCAGCCATGTACACCTAAGGTGGCGGGTTCGAATCCCCAGCCCAGGCCCGCCAAACAACAATGATGGCTGCAACCAAAAAATGGCCGGGCGTTGTGGCGGGCGCCTG